>CAJNOL010000017.1:355883-390895 GCA_905250125.1 Rotaria sordida
GAAATGTCCAATAATATCAGACAATAATGTAATTATAAATAAGAATTTCAATTTCTATACAAAAGAATATCCTGAAAGTTCAGGAAAATGATTATAACTTGAGAAGAAGGATTTAATAACACAAACTCTTTCAGGATTTTCATCTACAGTATGAGTCATACTTGTGAGCAAAATATGAGTTCAAATGAAGATCATCAGTCGGATGGGTTGCCTCATGATAGTCACTCTTTTTATAGAACACTAAGTGGTAATAAAGAAATTTATCGGTTATATTTCAACGAATTTTGTCACTAGAAATCTAGAGAAGTCGTTTTTTTGCTTATTTCATGTAAAAGTTTATGAAATAATATGCAAAGAAATCTTTAAACTTGTAAATGAAAACGATTTTTATTTGATATGTTTTGCAAGAGGGAATCTTTTTTTAAATGTATCTCAACAGAATTGAACATCAATATTATATTGTTGACTTTTGCAAAACGATCATCTGTTATCTAAATGTTAGATCTGCCAGAATCATTCAACATAGTTTACAATAATATATTTCAATGAATAATAGATCTAACTTCAGTTGCATCATGTATTAGAGAATGATTAGATTTTCGTTCTATCGATGGGCATATTCTATATTAGAATAATTTGTTCTTTTATAATGCAATTAAAACAGACTGATATCAGCTCAACATAGGATAGGACGAAAAAAGCCATCCCATGGGATATTTCAATTGTCAAATGTCTTTTAAAAGATATGAAATTTGTTCAAACATTTACCGATCGATTCATGCCTATACCCACTTGATGTTCTTAAAAACATTAGTGATTACTAACAAAGTTTGGAATTTTTTAGATTGTTTTTTTAATCCTGTGACGGAGATAATGGAAAACTCCTAACAACAAGAAGATAAATTAATTTACATATAATTTGTTTGTCTCATAGGATGAGACGATCCCCAAAAAATTCCCATCTCATCCCATGAAACTCATGGGATGAAACTTTTCCATCCCACGCGGAGCCCTGGTGTTGATATAGTGACCGTATATTTATTACTTTGTCGCACATGTTTATTTGATCACATGTTGGATTGACATGATATATTTTAAACAATACATCATGGTGATTTTTTATAATGGTAATTGGGATAATTAATCTTTTTCCTTAGTGTTATTAAAAAAAATTTTTTTTTCGTTAATTTATCCAAAATCTACAATGTTTATTATCGAAAATATAATAAACCTCTTCCCGCAATAGAAGATTCCGAGTCTTCTATTGTGTCGCAGGTATTTTTATTATTTTTTAATTAAAAGAATTTTTCGAAAAACTAAAAAGATTTCGAGGATTTAGAAAGAAATTTTTAGAATTTTAAATGCCAAGAAATAATGTTGACGTCAATCTTTTAACTCTGAAAACTAAGCGTATTTTGCGAAAAATCAATCAATCAAGAGAAGTCTTTTATTACGTTCAACACATCGTACCTGAAGGGAGGTGTTTTATTCCGAGGATGGATTTAGTTTTTAAGTGAAAACGAAAAATTGATATTTAGCGATTATTAGAATTTTCTTGTTAGTCTTGGAATTAGCAATATTAAAAAACTAATAAATTTCTGTTTTTCACTTTATTATTTCTTTCATAAACTATTTCGAACAACCGTTGTTAAATTTTTCTTGTTTTGACATCAACTAACATTTATAGTTTTAAATATGATCGGTAGTTGGATGAATTCGATATTTTTTTGATGTTGTTCTATTTATTGTGCTTCTTATATGTTATTTTAGATTATCTTATTATCCATTTTAATGGTTTCCAATGGATTCATTTTTTTTTTCGCTTCTTAATTGATTATCAAATGATTGATAAGTAATAGATGTCGTTCGATACACAATTAATAAAAATAAGATAAAAATAATAATAAATAGATAAAGAATTTTATTCTTTGTAAATAAACAATATTATTCAATATTTGTTATTGTTTTTTTTGTTTTATTGTCTATCATCAATTGGATAAGTTAAACATACATAATATTCAAATGACTCATTTATTTAACAATATATCCTTCAAAATATTGAGTTACAAATCACTCTATCACCTTTTCAAATTAATTTTCTCTCTTATAGACAAATAATCGTAACAAAAAAATAAGGAAAAAAATAAATAAATAAAACTATACCCTACGACTAATTCTATTGCGTAAATGAAGTGGGTCAACAGAAGAAAAAGAAAAAAAAAAGCACATGAATCATTATTAAAACATTGCTATCATCAAATTGTTTATCTTCCAACCACTTCGTATATGAAATTCATTTTTATTTTTATTTTTTGTTTAGATGATTATTTAAATGCGTTTTTAACGACACAAAACAAAAAAAAACAAATATTTTTCCATCAATGGTTGTCGGAGGTCCATCACCGGTGACAATTGTCGAAGAAGAAGATATTAATGTATGTGAATTATCAAATTCTGTTAGTGATGCAGCACCTTCATCATCAAATACAACAGAATTACCTATTGATCAAACAAATAATATAAATGAATTTCCATTTGAATTTTTATCTGGTGAAGAATTAATTGATCATAATATGGATTTAACTGATGGTTATATTTATTTAACAACATATCGTTTATTTGCATTTTCAAATCAATCATCATCATCACATTGTTCATTTATTAATTATCCAATACGTTTAATTGAAACAATTGAAGTAAAAGATAATATTTATTTATCTATACAATGTAAAGATATTCGTTCATTTCGTTTAATGTTTACAACAACTGAAAAATGTTGTTATTGGTTTAAAAAATTAAATGAATATATAACAACATTAATATGTTTAGATGATTTATTTGCTATTAAATATGCTTTAAATAAATCTCAACAAGATAATAATATAAAACATGATTATATTCGTCAAGAATTTATACGTTTACAATTAGATTCTTATCCATGGCGTTTAACAGATATAAATCATGATTATAAATTATCTCCAAGTTATCCAAATATTTGTGTTGTACCAGCAAATATAACTGATGACGAAGTTCATGAAGTAGCAAAATTTCGTTCATATAAACGTTTTCCAACTATTGTTTGGAGGTAAATTGGTTTTTTTTATGATGATATTATTATTATCTTTTTTTTGTAAATATTAGACATAATAATGGTGCAGTTATTGCACGAACAAGTCAACCAGAAGTTGGATGGCTTTTTTGGCGTTCAAAAGAAGATGAAAAAATGATTCAAGCTATAATGAATGCTTGTAAAACAACAACAACAACAACAGAAGATTCCACTAATGAAATAAATTCAAATCGTTTATTAATTCTTGATGCACGAAGTTATACAGCAGCACTTGCAAATCGTGCTAAAGGTGGTGGTTTTGAACATCCACCTTATTATTCAGATTGTGATGTACAATTTATGAATTTACCTAATATTCATGTTATACGAAAAAGTGCATATATGTTAAGAGTTGCTGTTGCTAATGCAGTACAAGGAGAACAGTAAGATAGAAATTTTAGTTTTTGTATACTGTAGAAAGGAAAAACATCGAAAAATTTTTATTTTTGACATAAGGGAGTGTATGTGAGGGGTGTAGGTGTGCGTTCGAGTCTTCTTTTCACCTACACATTCACACCCACCCTGGGAACATCACTTTTTTCTTTTCCACCTTTCCTACTACCAATCAAACTAATAGTAAATTCAATAGCAATAAGAGTAGAAGATTCGTACATTGGCTCTTTTTTTTATTTATTGATACGATTCATTAATTTTTCAGGTAAAAAATTGTGTCGATTAAGTAAATCGATTATTTTTTTTCGGATTGTTTTTGAATATGTGAATGAAAAAATAAAATTCAATTTTTCTGTTATTTTATCAGTAGATTCTGCATTTTCATTTTCGATAAATTTATTTATTTTAGTTGGCTAGCACAATTAGAATCTTCAAGATGGTTACATAATTTATCTGCATTAATAAATGCAGCATCATTTGTTGTTGCTACTGTTAATAATCATGCTCGACCAGTACTTATTCATTGTTCAGATGGTTGGGATCGTACACCACAAATTACAACATTAGCTGAAATAATGCTTGATTCATATTATCGTACAATAGAAGGTTTTCAAATATTAGTACAACGTGAATGGATTGCATTTGGTCATAAATTTGCTGATCGTTGTGGACATGGAAATGGTGCAAATGATCTTCATGAACGTAGTCCAGTTTTTCTTCAATGGCTTGATTGTATTTATCAATTATATATACAAAATCCAACTGCATTTGAATTTAATGAAATGTTTCTTGTAAGATTTCAATTTACATTTATCCTTAAAAAAAAACATATATATATATATATATATATATATATTATTTTTTAATTTAGTTGAAATTAGCACATCATACATATACTTGTTTATATGGAACATTTTTATGTAATACAGATTTTGAACGTACAACAACTAATTTAGAAAGTCGAACATTAAGTATATGGAGTTTATTAAATGTTAATTCAAAACAATTTATTAATCATTCATATAATAAAACAAAAAAAGAAGTAAATAAATTTTTTATTATATAAGATATAGCTAATGCAAAAATCGAGAAAAAATTAGATTTTATAGAATTATATATGAGTACATAGAGTTTACGATGCTGATTAGAGATATATAGTTTTAACACAAGAAATTTAAAAATAGTCATTTCTCAATGATTGCTCTAACTTACACTAGCCTATCTTTCGCTGAAATAGTTTGACAAAATTTGATCGTCATGATCCGATTTGGCTTATTTCACAAGACTAATAAGTTTATCTAGCTAATCGATACATCCTTTTAATTTTATGTCTTAGCATTGTTGAGAAAACCCACTTTGTATACAATAATGACCGAAAATAAGATCGTATTTGAAAAATTTAGCTGAAAAACATTGACCTTTGGACTTAATCGATATGATATTCGGAATCAGCATAAAAAACTGTATCGAATAAATTATATGTTGTCAAAAAATATTTTCCATCAAAATCTGGTCTATACTTCCCTGCACGACAAAACTGAAGAAGGACAGGTCAGATTTTGATGGAAAATATTTTTTTGACGACATATAGTTTATTCGATGCAGTTTTTTTATTTTTCATTATGCTGAATTCGAATAAAATAATTTTAGCGAAGAATAATCAGTGTAAGGTAGAGAAATCTTCGATTTTCAAGTGAAATATCTAATTTTGTTTTTGCTAAGGCATTTTCTTATCTAAAAACTGTATCTGTAATCAGCATCATGAGTTCCATTCATTCATATATAGTTCAATGAAATTTGATTTTTGCATTAGAAATACCTTACAAAAAAAAAAAACAAGTTAGTTTTTTTTTGTTTTTTATAGATTCTTTATCCTTCATCTTCTGTTCGTGATTTAACTATATGGTCAAATTTATATTTACGTGATATTCGTTATACTCCCGTAGGTTCATCTGAACATGCTTCAAAAACAATTCCAACACGTATTCGTTCTTACGAAGATTTATCTACAGCTATAACAAATAATGTACATCGTTCAACATCAGATCCAAGTTTTACTGATTCATTACCTATTGAATCATTATCAATACAAATACGTTCAAATCATAATAATTCATTACCATATCAAATTCATTCACAATATAATCGTTCATTAAATTCAACATCAACAAATAGTTTATTTGGTCCACCACATCATCTTGGAACATTAAATGATAGTCATCATAATGTAACCAATAATTCAAATACAAATCAAATATCATTACCATTAAATAATAGTCCTGATAATCGAATAAGACAACAAAGTTTTACAACAGATGATTCATCACCTGATATAACACAATTAGCATTATCATTTCAACGTTTTTCATTAAATCTTTCGAGTGTTGATAATATATTACGAACAATGTCACGTCCACGTAAACATACAAATTCAACATCAAGTACAACATCAAGTTTATCTGATGCATGGTCATTAACAAAAATAAATTCATATGATCCAAATCAAACACAACGAATGGTTTGTTTTGAATAAAAAAAATTGATTTTTTTGTTTTTGCAAAATAAAAATGAAATTTATTTTGTTTTTTTTTAGATGCAACATTTAACATCAAATAAAATAATGAAATTAATACGAAAACGTATTGATACAGATGGTTTAACTAAAATTCCTGATCAAATTACATCAAGAATGTTAGACAAAGAACGAACTTATCAACAACGAATTGAAAATCTTCGTGAACATGGACGACAAATGCAAAGATTTGTATATACATTAATTAATATTAGTCATAATCAAGTATATGTACATAGAAATATTCTCAAAAAAAAAAAACGAAATTTTTTAAAATCTTTTTCTTTATTTAGAATATATCTCCATGTATGGATGCTAGATCACAGAGTAATATAAATTCTATTGAAACATTATCATGTTCATCATGGCAAAAAATCGATAATACAGATGCTGGTATAACACGTTGGTTACCAGATTTTACTGCTCAAACATGTCATTCATGTCATGTAAAATTTCAACAATGGCCTATCTCACGTAAACATCATTGTCGAAGTAGGTAGAAAAAAAGAAAAGTTAATTTTTGAAGAATATCAAAAAAATAAAAATACTCATCCATCTTTTTTTTTGAAATGGTCATCAAATCGGAGAAAGTGAGGCGTTTCTGTACTTGAAAAATTTGGTTTGAGAAAAATGCGGTTCGTTATTTCCTTAAAACTTTTTTAAAATTTTATTGTTGTAGAATAGAGTTGTTTCCTAACAAGAATGTTCGATTAGATTTGAGTCCATATATCTATCTAGAGCAAAGAATCAATCTAATATCATTAAAATGTGATGAAGAGTATTTTGAGACTTGTAAGAGATTGTTAATTTTATTCTGCAAAAAAGTTCTTTTTTGTCATATTCTATTTTTAAATTGTGTTGAAAGTTTGTTTTTTTTCTTTTGCCTTTTTTGTAGAAAAATATTTTTAATCGAATGAATGTACTGAAATGTCATTTGCATATGTAAAAACACTTAAAACAAATTGACAAGAATATTTTTGAAAGAAGTTTTTCTAATAATTGAAAGTGTAAAAGAAATTGGTAATCAGTCATATTATTAAAATATGTATATTAATACACAATGAATAATTTCTATAGAGCACATGGATATGGCTTATTGTTTATGAAAAAAAAAAACAACGTATTTTTTTTTCATAGAAATATTTATTTCCAGTACTCAACAAAAAATTCATGGAAACAATTCGTAAAAGAATATTTTCGATGGAAAATGCATGAGAGGAATCCTTTCCCTTACCTAAACTTTTGTTGAAAAAATTTTTTTGATTTTAAAAATCAATAAATATTATATCATTCCATGCAGTTTTTCGTGCTGATTCCAAATATGTCCTTATTTTTCTCTGAAAATAATTCTGAGACAAAAGTCACGAGGGAATCTCTTCAGCTGCCTCCTTCCGCTTTAAATAATCGTTTTGCCTGTATATACTACATAGTGTTCTAACAAAAACTCTAAAGAGGTTTGAGTTCTTAATATGTCTATTTTCTAAAGATCCGAGGTTTTCGAAAAACTCATATTTTGATCTGAAATTTTTCCCATATAGAGAATTCAACTAGACTAGTTTTCATTAAAAAAATCCAAAAGTTTTAAACACGGTCTCAGATCTCGAAGAGACTTTATTGAAAACTTCTGAATTATCTTAAGAAAGCTAGTCTAGTTCAGTTCTCTATATGCACAAAGCTTCAGTGTCAAAATTCGATAGCTTAGTCAAATATTAATTGTTACATTAAAGTTTTTTATGTGTAGAAGAATTTTTGTAAATCCAAAATTCGACCATTGACCAAAGTATATCGAATATTTAATTATATCATCTAAAGTCGAAGAAATTTCCTTAGAAGGTTCATGTTAATTAAATATGATATGTTCTTTTTGTTGACTAAAAGAATTTATATTTTAGAATGTGGAAATATATTTTGTAACAATTGTACTAATAATTACAAATTAATTCCATCATTAAATTTAAAAGAACCTGTACGTGTTTGTCGTGATTGTTTTCGTACAACCGATGATTATAGTAATAACAATAACAATAACAATAACAATAATAATAATAATAATAATAATAATAATAATACAAGTATTGAACCAGCAAGAACGGCTACTCCAATACCTATACAGAGTGGTTGTCGACAGTCTAATGGAACATCTAATGGATCATTTAATTCTCCAGGTGGACAAAAAGTTAAAGGATAAAATAATTCATTTTTGTTTTTCGTTTTGTGTAACACAATCTATTTTTTTGCCCGCGTGACATTTTCTTTTATAGTCTATAAATTCTTTTTTGTCGAAAGACAACTAATGTCTTCTAGACTAGATCCATCATACGATTATTTTTCGTCTCTATGAGTTCGATTCATTTTCTCCTTTCTCGCTCTCGGCAATTTAGTTTCAGCCTTCAACACGTCTAACGTGTTATCATACATTATTTATTTATTTTTTGTTTTTTTTCTCCCACTATTTCTATCGTCACACAGTGGGTTCATATTTTTGTCTTTTGCCGTTGTTTATATCATTATTCTTGTGTATATACGAACTTGTTAGTACTCATGAATGTATATGTGAATGTGGATGTTTTTGTTTTTCTTCTTTTCTCTGATGACAATATCAGTAGAAAATCTTTTTTTCTTGGTACAATATATATATAAATATATTACTGAATACACATACACTTTTAAAAACAAATTCTTAAGTCTTAAGATCTATATATTTTTTTTTGACTCTTTACTCATTGTCGTAAATAGCATATTTAGTTTTTGTTTTTCTTGTTTGTGTTATGTTTTTGTTTTTGTTTTTGTTTTCTTTTTCTCTTTTCAAGGTCTTATCTGCTTTCTTCTGCACAAGTGTATGGTCAAAAAGAACGAAACAAAAGACAACAAAATGAATAGATAGACGTGTGATGAGCACTTTCGAATAAATCTATGAAAAGAAAATTTGTGTTTTTTTTTTTGGATAAGATTCTTAAAAGATGGAATTGATGTGAGGAAAAGATTGAAATGAAAAAGAACCAGTAATGCATGAGCCCCTTAAGACAAGTTTGAAAACTTGATCTTTAGCTGTACAATGTCGGATTGATTTGTATTGTAATTTATTTGAAAAGAAAAAGTCTGAATAATAGAAGGGCTCAAATTTGTTTAGATGTTTAATATTATACTTTTTTTTCAAATATACAGTTATTTCTTTTGGATTTATATCTTGATATAAAATTCTTTTAAAGACAATAAAGAACGCTAGAGCATGGCTGACATATACTAAAGAAACAATTTCTTGTTGCACTAATTTGATCTTTGAACTATACTTTTCAGTACAAACGATAATTCGATTTAATTTGACATTCTACTATATACTGATTTCAGCACAAGGAGTTTTTAAGTCTGTGGGGAAAACTGAGACTGGTCTATTTAAGGCAGCATATATTGTATGAGAATAGGGAATCTCCAAGTGTCATATCACTTTTCGATTGAGACGATGTTCATTTGGTGAGTACTAGAAAACTCTAGAATGGTTTGGTTTTCCAAGCCTTCGTTCTCGAGATATCGAAATTTTACTGGATTTTTCAACAACAAGCTGTGGTCATGTGGAAAATTGACTTTCGAATATTGACTTCATATTTTACTGAAACAAGTTTCTTAATGAAGCTAGTTGGTTGTGGAAGTTTTAGCTTTACCACTATCGGAATTTTAAAAGAAGGCACCTGGAAAAAATGCTTATAACTTTCGAACGAAAAGTCATAGCGACCTGCGGTTTTCAGCAATCGATAGAAGATTATAGGGGGCACATTTTTATATAAAAATCAAGGTTTAAATAATCGGTGATTGTGGAATCACTGAAAGAGTAGGCTCGTTATTTGGTGAAATCTCAGCAGAACAAGCTGAAACTTTTAGCATATATAGTTCCACTGTACCCTAATCTTCGCTGAAAATATCGTCGATAAATCTTGTAATGGCGAGGAATGGTGAACCAATCATCATCTGGCCTTACATAAGACTCATTCACTCAAAATATTAGGAGATGGCCTCAAATTTTGGCTGAATAAATATCATAATCTAGACTTCATATCTATGCAATAGCATCGCACTTTGATCATAAAAATGTATGTAAATAGCCAAAATTCGACGAAGAAATGATTTTCATACAGTAAGTATTTTAAAACAAATCTTTCCAACTTTCTTAAGAGAAATGCAGAATTTAGTAATATTTTCACAGTCTCTTCTCGTTCATTTAATCAAACTATGATATAATTGCATAGATATGAAGTCTAGATTATGATATTTATTCAGCCAAAATTTGAGGCAATTTCCTAATATTTTGAGTGAATGAGAGTCTTATGTAAGGCCAGATGATGATTAGCTCACCATTCCTCGTCATTACAAGATTTATCGATGATATTTTCAGCGAAGATTGGGGTACAGTGGAACTATATATGCTGAAAGTTTCAGCTTGTACTGCTGAGATTTCACCAAATAACGAGCCTACTCTTTCAGTGATTCCACAATCATCGATTATTTAAACCTTGATTTTTATATAAAAATGTGCCCCCTATAATCTTCTATCGATTGCTGAAAACCGCGGGTCGCTATGACTTTTCGTTCGAAATTTATAAGCTTTTTTTCCAGGTGCCTTCTTTTAAAATTCCGATAGTAGTATTTCATTTCTAAAGATGTAAATGTATGAATAACATTTGCTTTTACACATCAGAGAATTTCGAATATTCAATATTACAGGATAGGACATGCCACAAAAGTTATAACTTGCCCAATTAACTAATCTTATTGAAAGTCTATTTTTCACGTGATCACAACTTCTTGTGAAAAAACCCAGTGAAATTTTTGCTATCTCGTAAACAAAGGTCTGGAAAATCAAATCATTCTAGACTGTCCTATTACTCAATAGTAGTCATCAAATAGATATCATTTTAGTCGAATAGCGAGTGGACATCTGGAGAGATTCTCTCGTAAGTTAAATTTAATAAATGGCATTTATCATATGTATATATCTAGTCTAATTAATATACTGACAAAAAAACATCAACTATTTAACGCTAGAATACAAAATATATGGTGTATAGTGTGCATATTCAACAAGTCAATGGGATCTAGCTGATCTCCTTTTCTCTGGTCGTTCATACCATTTTCCTCAATTTTAAAAATTGAATAGATCATGCATATGTAACATATCAATCAAAATAAGCCAAAAGACTAATCGAATGTTCACAAACATAAGTTTTTAATGCGCTGCGAAGCAGAGCATTTACGTAGTCGCTCGCATACGTATTCGGCCTCCACACTTTGCGTGTTTTTCGCTATAACAAAATCTGTACTTTGTGTTGCAATGTTCTAGAGAACGCTAGGTCGCTAGAAATTCGTTCAAACTATGCCAGGAAGATTCATGTGTCGAGATGGTACAAAAGTTTTTGAATCTTCAGTGAATTCCGAAAAACAGCGACTTTGATGATTTGGTCTCCATCTTTTATCCGAGATAATTACAATTGGGAAGCTAGTCTTCAGTCAGCTGAAAACTTTCGACAGGACACGACCGACTTTAGGTGAAATTGTTTCCTTGTTCGTTTTTACTTACTAGACAAACACGTCAAAAGTTATCGTTTTCTGTTGTGATGATCTCGAGGACAGAGAGTCAGAAAATATAGAAATAGATGCTCTTGTATTGTCTTATTCATGCATTAAAGAAGGTTATCGATTTGTAGAAAATCTTTTTCTGTACGAAATTCTTATATTTGAAATCAAAACCGATTATATCTCTTCAGCTCTATACCTTTGTTACACTAGAAGTAGCAGAAGTAAAAAAGCTTATTGGATTTCTAGCAACAGAGCAGATGTGTATCTCACCAAATAAGAATGTATCGAATGAAACTTAACATAACGCGTTGTTCTAAGTTTCATCTTCTATCTACATAGGACTACGGTAAGCTTTTTACTTCCGATATTCAATGTAACAAAGGTATATAATTTAAGTGATAGTTGTCGTAGTGATGCATTTTGTCATGTCTGTTTTTTAATTCCTTCTATACTTCAATCAGTTGATTTATCAACAATTAAATTTTTCGATTTATCTTTTAAGGAAAAGCGTTTTGCGATAAATCATAGAAACGATTATTCTTTTTTTATGAAATATCGATTTTTTCGATGATCGACATTGGTAGCTTCGTACACCATTTCTCACTCGAGTGAAACTTGAACGCCATCTAGTTAAATTTCTTTTGAATGCACATAGCATAAGTATTGTAATGAGCCTTGCACTATGTCGTAAGATTCATAGAATGACTATGAAACTGTTGTTTTTTTAATTATCATGGTAAATATTTTCTATTGTATCTGTTAGTATTTCATTTGAAGGCGTATGAAATAGAATCTATTTTTGGTGTAGTTATTCTTTTTTTTTGGATATTTTGTTACAGCGTGGAAATAAAATTATTTTGTTGACGTTTAACAGAGTTTATATCTAAATTATAAGAATATTAGAATCTTGTGTAGCGAGAAAACTCTTGCTTCATCGACCAAGATTCGGCCTACATGAATCTTGTCAGAAAGCCAAGATCTATTTTTTTAAGTAAGAATCTTATACTGAAGTATATGTAAAACAAATCTTGATTGATTATCAAGAAAAACAAAGAATAGCAACAAGAGTGTTGATTAGTGTGATGTTTGAAAATAATTCTTCATTATTTGAGTGGAATAAATTTCTACCTATACCGACCCGAAATTTATAATAGGACATTCCAGCAAACTTTAACAACTATAAAAAAAAAAATGATCTGATTTATCTTTAAAGCATCAACAACTCTCATGCAAATGTTTTATATGCAATACTTCCACAATTTGAAAAGAAAAAAATTTTAATTGGCGCTATTATTCTGTTTTTATTATTTTTTATAAAAGTTTTCCTTGTTTTTTTTGCTCATCGATTAATATGAACGGAACTCAATCGATAATAAAAAATTATTTACTTATCTTAAAAACACTTCATGGTGATCCAGGAGAAAATATTACTGTTATTATCAAAGGTAATAGTGGACAAACAGAAAAAATATCATTAGGAAAATCACAGGTATAAATAATAATTATGATTAATTCGAATTAATTAAATTCTATATTAACTTTAGTCATATCATAAAGCTTTTAAACATAATCAAACTGATCTTTTTTTACTTTTATCTAATATTGATGTTAGCAAAATATTTCAAGTTGAATTTTGTGCAAATACAAATTCTAAATTTAAAGAATGGAGATTTAATAATATTTTTATTATAGATGGTCAGTTTTCTATACAAAGGGAGATTTATCTATCGATTTTTATTTTTAGGTACTCATATTTATCGTGATGTTACTTCGGAACATTCTCTCCTATTATCTACTGATATTTCTACTATGGTGAATGTTACTGAACCATTAATTGGATCTCAAGGTTTTTTTTTTCTCCAAGCATATCCAGAAAATTAAAAATAAAGGATAATATAGTAGTTCTTTCGAGGATGAACTTATTTCTTTTTTTTACGAGTTCCCGTTTTATGAATGTGTCTTATAGTCCTAGAAGACAATTTCGAAGTCAATAGAATTACAGTAAAAATCGAAAAGTGTATATGAGTTCTGATTATAAGAGATACTAAATTGCTTCAAGACATGTATGTATGTATCGTCTCGATATCAATCAAATAAATTTAGTGAACATCTTCCATCATCGTTGATTTTCTGGATGT
This sequence comes from Rotaria sordida, assembly GCA_905250125.1. Lineage (NCBI taxonomy): Eukaryota > Metazoa > Rotifera > Eurotatoria > Philodinida > Philodinidae > Rotaria > Rotaria sordida. The sequence goes on from CAJNOL010000017.1 coordinate 369,664, forward strand.
GTTCAATGCTATTTTCCTGAAGTTTTCTTTCATTTTTTGATTGTAGAAAGTTTCTATTGTGCATTTATAAAAACTGGAAATGATTCATGTTCAAAAGGTTGTTATCCTACATTATCATTATTTGGTAATAATCAACAACATACAGATATCAATATGAAATCATCTTATCATATGCATTCATCATCAACTAATAATAATATTGCTCTTGAAAAATATCAATTTGATATATTTCAATGGCAAGATTATAATATTGGTAATATAGAACGAATACGTTTACAATTATATTCAGAAAATAAAGAATCAAAATGTCAATGGCCTATCGAATGGATGTTTATTATTCATAATGGATATTCTTTTACAGGTAAAAAATAGAAATTTGAATAAACGAATTATTTATTGTTGTTGTTCTTGTTTTTTTTAAAGGACGTATTGTTCTTAATCGAATTATAAAAACTGATCGATTTATTGATATTGGTTTAGAACAAAAAATATTATCAATTCCTAATGAATATGGAGATTCATCTCGTTGTCAAAAAAAATATGATGATAATATATTTTTGTCGAATATTTTAAATAAACAATCGAATGCGTAAGTCTTTAGAAATTAATATAAATAAAGTCTATTTTTATTCTCTTCAGAATTTCTGATGATATTGGTCGATATTATGTTATAATTCGAAATATTGATGGAACAAATGGTAATGTTTATATAAATTTTCATGGTGATCTTTTATCATCGTCAGGTGAACAACATTTAATAAAATGTGAAAATTATCCTGATCATCCATTTGATAGTAAACATACAGTAAGTAAAAACTTTATATGTTCTCTCTATTTATTTATTTTTTTTCATTTTTTGTTATTTCTTATCAAGGATTTATATCATATAAAAGCATCAGAAGTTGGTCATATTCATTCTGTATCAGTACGTCTTGATCAAACAAATAAAGATCATAGTTTAACACTTGATTGCTTATATGTAATACATAATGCTATAGTACATGAATTTGATGTAAAATATAATATATTAAATAAAGAACAACCGAAGAAAAAATATATTTCTCTAACACATCCACCATTACCAATTGGTAAAGTTTGTTATTATATTGCTACTCATACAACTGATAAAATATTATCGAGAACAAATGCAAATTTTAAAGTTGTAGTAACAGGAACAAAAGGAATATTTGGTAAGAAGATTATATTGAATTTGAAAAACAAAAATTAGAAAAAATTTTTCTAGGACCAATGGAATTCAGAGAATCATTAACTAATGGAAATAATCCATTTGAAAAAGAATGTATTGATTTATTTCATATTGAAGATGATGATATTGGTGACCCAATATCTATAACAATTACATTAGAACCAAACGGCAAGTTTTTTTTTTTAAAGAAAATATTTTCAATTTTTGTCAATCGAAGAATAGATTACAATATTTTCTTCCAAAAAATTTGTTTGTCATAGTTGAATCCATATACATTTTAAACTAGTGTCCTGTAGGGATAGGACTTTTCACAACCGGAGCTAATCGATATCCGGCAAACACTTTCACAATACGGTTTTCAAATTTTTATTTTATATGAAAAAGTATACTATTTAGTTTCTTCTATAAACAGTAACAAAATAAAGAGATCATTTCACATTCCACAAAAAAGCAAATGATTTAGGATTCACTTGATGCCTTTCTACTTCTAAAATTCGATCAATTTCATAACGCATACGTTTGCTTGTTGCTGATGACACTGGAATTGAACACAGTGTGGAATGCCAAACGTCATAATTGTAGAATACTTTCAAACGTTGTTATCTCATTAATTACCGAGTACGAGATCATACACAGCACCCAAATCGATCCGATGAGTTTGCACTCGAACTCATGTGCCGAGCCAGGTATCCAACCCGATTGTAGAACACAAATTTAAAAAAACTATTAATAGAAATATCAAAATATTGATTTTTCTCAGATGTTAGTCCCATTGATTTGATTTAGTGCGTTATTACTTTTGTTCGGTTGTTTACAAAGAAACGTTATTACTCTAGATGATTTATTTAGGTCTAATGCCAAATATGTTTAGCGGTGCTAAATGTGAACGGTAATTTATTTTTATTATCTTTCTATATTGAAAGAAAAATTCTTTTTTTTTTGTATTTATTTCTATAGAATAATGGTCATAAAAAATGGTGAATATAATTCATTATGGCAATTAGTTGGTGATCTAAAATCAAAAGAATCCAAAACAATTTCTTTACCTATTCAGCAACAAAAATCTACTAAAAATCAGATCATTTCTGTCGAAGATTTACACTTGAAAAATGTTGATGAAATAACTCCATTGTATACTATTGAACAAATTAATTCACTTGAAACTAAAACTCAACAACATATAGAAACAAAACCAATAATAAATAATATTCAAACTTCACTTTTGAGTGATTATCATCATGATAATTTAATATTGACTGAAATAGAAGATCATCAAAAACGTCATATATTTGCATCTAGTTTATATCAAGCTCAACAAAATTATCGTGAATTAAGACGTTTATTAAGAAAAATGAATGGATCAATACAAAAAGAAAAGAAAACACGAGTTTCACAGAAGCAATCAATAGGTTCTACTAGACAAAAAACTAATCGAATTTCTTAATTCTTATAATTTTTTTTTTCTTTTTGCTTGAAATAATTAAAAAAAAGAAAAGAAAACTAAATCAAACAAGTGTACCATAACAACTATCACCATAGCAATCATTTGTTGGATACGAATCAGGAATGATTTGAGTTTCTGTTGTAAGTTCAAGAACTGTGCCATCTGGACCAGGAAAATTAACTTGAATATAAAATCCTTCCCAACCATTCATTGGATTTTGAATAGTTAAAGAATAAATAATAGTTGTTGGAGTTTGTACCTAGACAATATGTAATTACAAAAGAAAAAAAAAACAAACTCAGAGTTTTACTTCTGTTACAACACCAGTATTAAGCCAAATGACTGGATTAATCATTCCTTTGCCGGGTCTATTCGGATCGGCGATTAGAAGCCGAAAGTCACGTCTATTAAAATAATCAGATAAATAATTTTTCTAATCGTTGAAATATATATGTGCAGACCTTTTATCATTAAGTGTACGAGCGTGATAACCATAAGCACTCATCGGTTTTGGGCCAACACTAAAATCAACTGTTGCACGAATGTAACCATGAGTATTGTTTGATGTTTTAATCCATTTAAACGAAGGTAATGGTCGATTCTTTGAAAAATAATAAATTAATAAATTAACGAAAAAAAAAAAATCTTTATAACTTACATCATAAATACTTAAATAAAAACTTCGCATGGTAAGAAAAAGACTTATTTCATGGCCAGCACAAGAATGCTCTGCATTTGGTAATCGTCTATAGAATAAGATAAAAATTTAAGAATAAAGAGCTTCGCTGGATTTGGTAACTTATCTTGAACCACAATGCCATGTATGTGATTTTGTAGAGCAATTTGCAGCGCGTCAAACGGTATAGTAGAAATCAAGTTTTCATGTGCTCACGGTTCATATACTGGTTATAATTCTTGAGGAATATATATATATATATATATATGGTACTTATAGACATTGTAGTTTCTAAAATAAACTTATGCAAATTTTGTTTTTTAAACGCAATTCGATACAGTCATAGATGCTCTTCAATTTTCTATAATCAAGAGGATATTTTAACAATACTCAATGGTTCTCTTAAAATTTGTATGCACCAATAATCAGCATAGGACTCTTGATAAGTTGATATAAATAATTCCTTTATAAATGGAAAAATTTTTTTGACCTCTGGACTCCTGGAGGGATATAGCGAGGCATGGAAAAGTTTATTTTAACTATGTCGCATTGTGTTTAAAAACAAAATTTGCATAAGTTTATCTTAGAAATTACAATATCTATAAGTACCATATATATTCCTCAATGATTATAATCCGTATATGAATTCTGAGCAAATGAAAATTTGATTTCTACTATATCGTTTGATGCGCTGCGAATCGCCCTACAAAATCACACATATGGTATTGTGATTCAAGGTAGATCACTGAATTTGGTAGAGTTCTTTCAGATTTAAAATACCTTAAATATGAACCACCAGTAGCAATTTGTAAATCACTCCAAAATGCATCCTAAAAGTAATGAATCAAGTCATTCTATTGTTTATATGTATATATATATATTGTTTTACCTCATTATCTGGTAAGAAAAATTCATCACCACTCGATTGAATTTGTAATAATTTCATATTTCTATATCGATCAAAATAGCCTAAATATATGAATATGAAAAGATTATGAGTCGAAAAATATTTATATTTTACTGTAAGGATCAATGATTTGTCCCATTTTAAGTAAATTTGGATGATCAGTATTTCGAGTAATATTTAAAACATAATAATCTTTAAATGCAAATGTCCAACCAGCTAAAGACTTTGAAATTCATTGAAAAAATACAGATGAAGTTATCATTTATTCATTGTACATACTCGATAGTGATGATGAAAATTCTATTTTTAAAACAAGTATATTTATTCAATTAAATTAATCGATTTATTTCTTACTTGATGAATATTTAACATATCCATAACAATTGGTACAGCACCAACAACACGTTCATTATCAACAGCAGCCGTTGTCCAAGCTGAATTAATAAGATTTTATATATAAAACAAAAAAAAAGCATGAATGAAAATAATTCTCACTTGTCCATCCACGCTAAAATTCAAAGAATAGAAAATATCAAGTAAAATTCCAAGATTAAAAAAGTTTATTTACTTTTGAAGCACCTGCAATAACAAATTTTTGAGGTACAGCCACTCCTAATTGTTTTGCAAATTGTTGTACAGCATCCATAGCACGAACTGAAGCCTAAATTACAAGAAAACAAAACAATATATTATTCATAAAAAAAAATATTCATTTGTACTTTAGTCATTGGCATACGAAGAAGTACATAAGGATTATCTGGATTTTCAATAAATGTTTTCCATGTCCATGCAATAATAGCATCTTCACCACGACTTCTATTTGTTGGATCAGCCTGAGAACAAAGTTAATACTTCTAGATTCAATAAAAATTAATCCATCTTACCACAAAACGTATTGGTTCATTTGGAATATCTTGAAGATCAACACCAATACTTCCACTACTTACAGCAAACATAGATGTTAAACTAACAAAATTATCTTGTGGTTGTGGAAATCTATTATTTAATAAAAAAAAAAAAAGGATTTGTTTTTATTATTACTCAATATATATTCTTATACCCATCTTTACTACTACCACCATCAATAAGCATAAAAGCTGTATTTGGTCTTGTAAGTTTATGTGGAACACTAACACACAAATAATGCCACCAAATTGGACGATCAGAAAATGTTTCTAGTTTTTATTTTTAAATAGATGAATGACAATATATATAAAACGATTAATGATAATAAATTAATTTACCATCGAACCATTTTTGTGATGTAAAATTTAGAATATATAAAACATAATCAGGTTGTTGATATGATTGAATTACAGTCCAACTAAAATGTGGATCAGCTGCTTTGACATAATCATCCAACGGAGTAGATTGACATTTGTCAACAAACAACAGACTAATAATAACAAGAACCAAAAAAACAATTATTGATCTCATATATTGCATCCTTTGCAACAAAAAAAAAGATGCAACTGACACAAAAAGAAATCTATGTATATGTTCTCGAATTTTCGTTATCGGCAAGCCCCTTTGTTTTTTTTTTGTTGATTTTTTGCTGATAACGTTTGTTAAACTAGGTTATTCTGTCTTAAGGTGATATCAACATATTTCTCAAAGACAAGAGGGTTTTTTTTTGTTTGAATTAGACAATTCAGAAAAATTCACAGTTGTTCATATTTCAAGAATAAAACTAATCCGCTGATGTTAATTATCGATTCTTATAGAATAATGATAAAATTTGTAATTTTTTTTTTTGAATGACTCTGATTGATAATTTGTATTAGAATATAATGATTTATTTCAATAGATTTTCCAAATGACAGCATTTCTCATCAAAGTCAATAATAGAAATTTCATGATTTCGACGTTCGATTATTCTGCTCTGATTCTCATAACCACGGGCGGTGCACCAATACTACGAGAGGGTAATAACTATTTCTCCTAAAAAGAGTTTGGAAAGGCAAGAGAAGCGTATTGTGTCTCAGAATATTCCACGCCTCTTGTTTATACTAGAGTAACACTACTTAAGCTAACATGTATACATAATGTGTGTCCTAGAATAATTTACACTAAATCTTCGTGCCTATTTCTCTTACTTCCTAAACATAAAAAATTTTCTTTATACATCCAAAGATATAGAATTTCAAGCTATACAAAGCTGTCAGCCTTGTAAGCCTTTGCATATCGAAGTCGATGTCAAAAGTACACTATTTAATACCAATAGATAGAAAATGTCGTGCTCTATGCCTCTACGACCTTGTCAAGATTGTCGAGGCTAATGATTACGAGAAAAAGACTTGAAACTGACAACTGTCAGTATTATCTAAGTCTACTTTGGGAAATTATGTTGCAAACGCTAGGCTTGCTCTATGAATGCTTTATTACTATGCTATCGAATGTAGAATTTAATCGTGAACGAAACAGTATAAATATAAAATTGATCAATGAAAATATTTTGAATATTTTGAATTCAAAAATACCAACAGGATAAGTTTACCAGAAGAAGGACTTCTTTCTAAAATTCTGAAACATTCATTCAAAGATAAAGAATTTTAAGGAGAATTTCGTGAGACAGTTGAGAATTCATCGAGACCTTTATTAAAATATTGTTATCAGTTTGTTTTTTGTTTTCTTTTTAAATTTTGTGCTGACAAGAGAATGATATACTGAGATTTAGTGCAATGTCTCCTGTGATATCCGTTATTCAATACAACCCTGTAGTTCACATAGGAGAATTGACCCATCGTCTTATCATTTGTTTATTATTATTCTGATGGATACATTTCCATTCATATATATCTGATATGTGATTATTTAAGCAATATATAATCAACATATTGATTATTTTGAACTCTTTCCTGTTACAATAAGTAATCTTCAAAGTTTGTCGCTGGATCAAGACTAATAGCATGATTATAAATCGGTTTCAATCTTTCTAAGGTTGACTATGTGGTACTTAATGATTTAAACTGAAAGAATTGAAGTCCAATTAACCAATATCTAATAGACGAAATGTAATAACTAATCTTCTTTGCTGTTTGTTATCAATAAAATTGAGTTTGTCATTCGAGACATAGTTCATAACTAAGAGAAAAATTAAATTCAAGCGACAATGATTCTACTGTTGAGATGTTCATTATTAGAGAAGGAGAGACAAAATAGGCCGTTTCAAAACATCATTGCTCGACCTAAAAAATTGATCTTGTGTTACCCATACTCATAACGTTGAAAACGTCCACAAAAGATTCTCTTTGTGTTACATAATTCTTTTTATATGATTATTTATGATTAAAAACTGATGTTGTATGTTGTTCAATTATATACCCATCTGAGGTCGATGATAAAATGATTATCTAATTCTTGTTACATTCATTAGAGACTTTCATTAAAAAATATTATTGAGTTAGGAATGTATTAATAAGTTTATTTCTAACATTGATGAAACATAGATTTCACACATTCTATTCTTAACACATGCCCTTTTATGTTCGTTTTACAAATCATATATATCTTTATAATGGAAAATAATTTGTACAATGTGATCTTCATTGATTTCATTTGACAACATATAAATCATGGAAAGTAATATGAAAGATTTATGTAAGTGAAAAATGTTTTTAATATGATTAATTTAACAAAAAATTTCATTTGTACTTTGTGATTTCCAATAAACTATTTTTTTTGTTTTTGAAAAGAAAAGTTAAAAACAAATGCCATGCTGGACATGTGAATATTTTTATATTCATATATAGAATAATGGTCTCAATTCTTCTCGTTTTCTGGTAAATAAAAAATGGTTGCTACGGCAGCTAATTTGATCTTGTTGGCAAAAATGCGTGCAGCAACAATAATAGCAGACAGACGAGAAACAGTTCGCATCCGGCCAATGTTAAATAAAAGCTTACGAAAGATTCCGTCTATTCTTCTATAATCAATTGACATACACATGAATAACACGCATGTATATATTCAGAACATGTCAATAAATTGTATTCATCGTTTATTTCATACAAAAAAAAAGCAAAGCAAACACTCCTGATTTTGCTTTGAGAGAATATACGTGATGGAGAAGTATATAACACTGTATAACATAATGGTTTTCTGTTGCTTTTCATCGTCACTATTTTATGAGTCTTTCTCTCTTTCATTTTGTCTATATTGACATAGAGAATGTGCATGCGGCCAAACGAGAGAGTACCATAAACAAGTATAGTAAAGACAGAAAGTAAGCAAAACTGTCAGGCTCCCTCGTTTTTCATCACCGTTGTCTTAAGTAGCAGTGGTGAAACGTGATAGTACATACAACAAAATAAGACAAATAACTCTTTTCTGTGATACAAAAATTGTATCGGTAAGCAATAGAAAAATGACTTCCGTAATGCGAGTCTAAATGATCGATTTTTTTCAATTAAAGAATGGTAGCAACAATAAATAGAAAGAATGGACAGAGAGACGAGATAGAGAGAGCGAGAGCGAGAGTAATGTTTGTTGATGATCGATAATCGCATGATGTTAGCTTATGTCCTACGAGGACTATCATTCGATAATGACAATCATCACTCTCTATTCCACTTGTCTTTTTCGAATAGCAAACAAACTTATTATTCGTGAATTGATAAAGAAGAGAAAAAGCAATAAAAATCTATCACCAATAAGCAAGTTTCAATGTCTCTATATATATATATATATATATACATGTTTATGTATGCTGTCAGATTTAATATAAGAATTGCTAGATCGACGAATTAGAGAAATTTTTATGGATAGATGATTTGTCGACAGTTAGAATTATATTGTTCGCTAGAATCAGTCATGTTCATCACTGACAAACTAGCAACGAGAAAGAAAAAACGCAAAAAATAGGGAAGTAGTAACCTAATAGAATGTAGTAATGCCTAATGTTCTCGTTTTCTCTTTTTCCTGTCTTCTTCTCTCATTTTTTTCATTCATTCTATCTATATAATGAATTTAGATGATAGGATAAAAATGCCGACAAGGATGAGCCAAAATCTCAGAAGCGTTTTCATGCTTTCTGGCTGACGATTTCATTCTTTCTCTTACTGTTACAAATTTTTTATTTTTTAATTTTTTATTTGCATATTATAATTTTTTTCTTTGATGCTAATAATGATCTTCTTTTAGACAATTTAAACAGTAGACATCAACAGCGATAAATATAGAGTATGATTTGTTCGTGCAACTAGTCACTTGATATACATTTTAGATTAATGCTTATCATATTTATTCGACAATAGATATTAATACAAATATGTCATGATTGTTTTGGATTATTAACCTGTCATTTTCTATTTTTTCTTGTTTTTTTCAAGTAAGTTATTAATAAATCACAATGAATAAGTGCTGATAACTTAGATTTATATGCAACAAAAAAAAAAAAAGAAAAAAGATATTGTGTCCTTTATACAATTCGTTATAATGTATTTTGTAATGAGTCATGACCATTATTATCAAGGTTAACTATATTAAGTTTGATCAATTACATATTTCCTATCATTCTGTTGACCATTCGAGCATAAAATATATCTAACTATGTATATGTGATTTCTTCCGAATTGAAGTACTATAGTATCTCTATGTAGAATATACTAAATGCATTGTATGTGTTGTGTGTATGTTATTCTTCGTTGTTGACGTTGTTGCGATCATACATTTAAAGCTGTGCGAGCGATGAAAGAGAACGGCCGAGAGCTCTCCACATACTGAAAAGATAAGAACAACAAAGTAGTAGGCAACTTTGTTGTGCACTCTGGCCGTCGTCTCTAGGGAAGGACAGTTCCGCAATAACCAAATTAGATGAATACCAGAAGAACAGAGCAAATCGATGAGTGTGTGCATGCGACGCGTGTCATACTATTGTGATTGTTCTTTCGTTATATTTTATCGTCACAATAGTCATAAAGTTGATCAGTCTAATTTTACCATCGACATGTCTCGATTAGAATCTAGTTGAAAAATTCTAATAAAGTTTATTGTTGAATAGCTACGTGTTACATGCATATTTTGATGATTTCCTCTTTTTTTTTTGTGTTTCATTCTAAATCACATAAAAAAAGATGATAGGCTAAGTCAAAAGTATAATTTTGATGAAACATACTAAACTTGAATTCAATCGTTTGTAAGACCTCATAGTCACATTTACATCTATTTATTAAATAAAGCAAAAAGTCTTTCTATTTTTTTGTTTGTTATAATATTAACTCTAATTGATGCACTATTTTCTCTTTCGACTTCGTTCAAAATCGTGTTAGTAGAACTAAAAGACAACTCGCGCACAACATATTTGCTTTATTAGAAAGTCAACGATAGTAAACTCGTCTTTTTTGCGTAATCGAATTGCCGCATGCGATCGCATACAATTCGTATTTGCTATTTTTGTTATATAGTCGCTTTTTTTTCTCTCTCTAGTTCTCGTCTTTCTTTGTTACATACAAATGCATATCTACAATAATAATAATAATAACAACAACAAGCACAGTATGAGAACGAATGATGCGAGAAAGATTGTACAAGCAGTAGATTTCATTACTTGCTAGTTGTTCGCATCTTTTATTGCTTTTGTATGCCTCTATGACAAAGCATTCTATATTGAAACAACATCAACGCAGTCTTGTTTTCCACAATTAGAATATTGATTATGTTTGTAAGTTTCATTATGAATCATTCATCCTAATTGTTTCTGTCAAAATTCTTTAGGAGATAAGAGTAGGCGTAGAAGTTTGCTAATAATATTATCTAACGATGAATATTCATCAATGTAAATGTATAAAACAAAAAAGAAATTAGACTGAATTTTGTCAAATGCTAGTATGTTAAAAATGAGTTAATGAAGTTTTTTTTTAAACTCCTTACTAGCAAATTTCTTTAATTGGAGCATCAACTAAATTATCAGTATGAACCTTGAAAAGAAAGAGAATGAAGTTTACATACAACACAATAATCTAATAGAAAGACTTGTCTACTGCTTTTGTTTTACTAATATATATATATATATATATATATAAATATTGCTTGATCATTATATATGGATATGTAACAGTAAGGAAAAGATAGAATATACTAAAAAAAGAAATCAGATTGTATTGTTTATCCTCGATTGATGACAATAGTTGTATTAGCCGAGAATTTGTAAAAAGAAACCGGTCTTTCTTATTTATGTGCTCCAGTCTGTAAGTTATCAGTTTCTCCTATTCAATACACGTGGTTGATGAGAGCACTCTGTTGCCGAATAATTATGCAAGGCCAAGAAAGTCTATAGTAGTATAAGCAAGGGACAGAGAGAGAGAGAGAGAAAGACGATAGCAGAAGAAAATCTAAGGCAAGACGAAGAGAGAAAAAATACTAGAAGAAAAGTATTGTGTGCGTTTCGATAATGATATGTACCATAGTGGTGGTAATACCCATCGAACAAAAATGCTTTGCGTAGATGATGTTCTTTCTTGTAACATGTGTGTTGCGTTCAATGTTTTCTATTTGTTGAAAATGAAATTTAAAAAAATAATATAGCTAACGACGATTACCGATTGGCGTTTCTTAGTTGCAGTCTTTTGATTCCATCATCATCATCATCATCATCATTATCATCATTGCTACTGTCGTCTTTTATTGTTGAGTTTATTTATCTATATATATTCATCGAGCGACAAACAGCGGAAGAAGTTTGTTGGCTCATATTTGACTCCTATATGCATGTTTTGCATGTCGACGATTCGTCGCATTATTTATTGATGTCATAGTTAAAACGCATGAGAGACGAACAAATCGACAACTAGGAAAAAAGAAATAACTCTACCAGAATCTATATATTAATTATATGTATATATATATATATATATATTGATTGGAAACTAGTTACATTTTACGTATATTATGAATTGTCGTCGTCTCCAATCTTTTAAATAATGAATTTCAATAAAAAAACACGTGACCAACAAAAACTACATACTCAACAACAAAGACGTTCGCTTGCTGAAGGCATGGCTTGTACAGGTATTATTCACGTTCAATTAGAAGAAAAGAAAAAAAAAAGAAAGATTTCTTAGATATTGTATGTCATTAGATATGCTTCATATCTATAGTTAGCAGCTGTTCTTATGTCAAAAAAGATATTAAAAAAAGAAAAATAGGTAGTTTCTGTTTATGATTTAACGTGAAATTGAATCCTTTTGCCGACGTAAGCATCAATGTAAAAAAAAACACAGAAGAAAACAACGACAAAAGTTAATTAGCAACAATAAGAAATACGTAAACGCTTATTATTTTCTTCAGTTTACCTTATGTTCTCATTTACAAGTATTCTTTTTGCCAAGTATGTATATGTAATGTTCATAATAGAAAATAGAAAAGTTTTTTTTTTTGTTCTTCTTATAATAATTACTTATTTCCCGTATATCATTTGACGTAGAAAAATTTATGAGGAAAATTTTAGTTAACATGCCTATTATGTCTTATCAAGGGTTTTTCTTTTTCTATTTTAAATAGAGATAAAAAGAAAAAAAAAATTGTTTCATTCGTAATTTTCTTTCTTTCATTGAAATCAACATTCATATATTTCAACTAAAAAGTAAATGCTTTTCTTTCTTGTATGGAACGAAAAAAAAAAGACTTAGAAAATAAATATATTAGTTTGATGAAAAGAGATAATTTGGTGTATATATGACAAGAACCTTCGCCTTTATTGTTAGATTCTTGATGATGTCATATTAAACATCAACAAAAAAAAATGTCTCTCTGTGTAAAATATCACAGTCACAAGTCGTTGTTGTTTTTTTTTTTCTCATCGTAAATTTTTTTTTCCTACTGACAACCAAATTTATGTCTACGATTGACATTCATTGTGTTTTTGGGCTTATCTCTTTTTTTTTATTTCTTTGCTTATAGCACCAACCTGTGCCGCTTTTGTCGAAGCAATTGGTCTCTTTCGTGGGACGGTTTCAACTAGTGAAATAACAACAAAACCATTATCATCATCAACTCAAACTATGGCGGCAACAACAAGTGGAAATCGTAATAATGAAGCATTACCAAATTCTCAAGAATCATCAATATCACGACGTAGTACAACAGCAAATTTATTTCCTGTTGATTCACCATCACCATCATCATCATCAAATTCAACTAGTAGAAATTTTTCTGCAAGTTCATCAAGTTTATCTCCATTTGTTGAAAAAAAACAAGCTATTGCACGACGTGGTGCATTAAGACAAAAAAATATTTATACTGTTAAATCACATCAATTTATTCCAAGATTTTTTAAAACACCAACATTTTGTTCTCATTGTCGAGATTTTATTTGGTAATTAGATCTGTTTTTCTTTTTTTTAACAATAATAAATTAATCAACATTTGTTTTCTATAGGGGTTTTGGTAAACAAGGTTTTCAATGTCAAAGTAAGTTGAATTGTATTGAGACTTAACATGTAACTAATCAATCATAAAATAAATTTGCTTAATTTATTCTTTGTTTTCTGTAGAAATCTCAAGAGAATTGAATTAGATTAAGTTCTCAAAGGACTAGATTTATTTATTAGGATTAAAACATCAGTTGTTTTTTTTTTCTTTTGTTATAAAACCATTAGCTACATATTAGAATTTCTTTAAAAGGTTTTGGTTTCTTCTTTTTTGCTTAATATTTCTTTGTTTTCAGTTTGTTCTCTTGTCGTTCATAAGCGTTGTCATGAATTTATCAGTTTTATATGTCCTGGTGTTGATAAAGGAGCAGATTCCGATGTAAGAATTATTTTTGATTTATTTAATTTAAAAAAAAATCTTTTGTTTTTAAATTTAGGCTCCACGAAATAATCATAAATTTCTTATTCATACATATACTTCACCGACATTCTGTGATCATTGTGGATCTCTTCTATATGGACTCATACATCAAGGTCTTAAATGTCAAAGCTGTGATATGAATGTTCATAAGAAATGTCAACAATTTGTACCAGATTTATGTGGTCTTGATCGTACAGAACGTCGTGGTCGATTACATTTACGTATAACATATGAACGTGAAAATAAATTAATTGTTGAAATAATTGAAGCAAGAAATTTAATTCCAATGGATCCAAATGGTTTAAGTGATCCATATGTTAAAATAAAATTAATACCAACATCATCAGATGGAAGTAGAAAACACCAATCAAGTAAATATAAAACAAAAACTGTACGTGCAACATTAAATCCTCAATGGTTTGAAAAATTTACAATGTAAGTTTAAAAATAAACGAAAGAAAAAATTTCGAAATTTGCTTTTTTTTTCTTTTATTTCTAGTGAATTAACTGATGATGATAAAGATAAACGATTATTAATTGCTGCTTGGGATTGGGATAGAACATCAAGAAATGATTTTATGGGTTCACTTTCATTTGGTAAATTTTATTTTGTTTATTTTATTTTATTTTTTTATCCATGTTTTGTTTTATTAAGGTGTTTCTGAATTAATGAAAGAATCAGTTGCAGGTTGGTTTAAATTATTAACACAAGAAGAAGGAGAATTTTATTCAGTACCTGTACCAAGTGAAGAAGGTCTAAAAATTCCTATAAGACAATCAACTGTAACTGTATGCAAAAGAACATTATAAATAGAAAAAAACAAAGTAGAAATCGTTCATTATTTTTGTTTTAGAGACTTAATACTATAAAAGAAGCGTGTAATCGTGCTGATGTATCAACTAGTGGAAGTATTAATTTAAATGATCAATCAATAATGCGTTCCAATTCTCAAACACAAGCAATTAAAGTAACAGATTTTAATTTTATTAAAGTGCTTGGTAAAGGTTCATTTGGAAAAGTAAGTAAAACAAAAATAAACTAATCTTCAAAATTAACAAAAAAAAATTTCTTTTTTTTTTTGTTTTCAAGGTTGTTCTTGCTGAACGTAGAGGAGTATCAGATGAATTATATGCAATAAAAATTTTAAAAAAAGATATTATTGTACAAGATGATGATGTTGAATGTGTAATGATTGAAAAACGTGTTTTAATGTTAAATGATAAACCAAAATTTCTTGTACAACTTCATTCATGTTTTCAAACAGTGGTAATTAGACAGTTCAAAAGGATCTTTTGTTTTTGTGAAACATGATCTAATAAAAATAATATTGAAGTGTATAGAGATGACAAAAGTTGTTGTTATATGATCATAGATCGTATATCGATAACATCTCATTATAATATATATGTATTACATTTCTGGAGGACTAAGTTAAAAGGATGGTGAAGAAACATGTCACAAAGTATATAGAATAAAACAATCTGTCTGTGATTAGCAGCAGGAATTACATCATGTTTCATATTTTAATCCCATAGGGATTGTGCTAACAAGTTTTTTTTTTTTTTGCTTTATAAAAAATTTATTTTCCTTTTAGGATCGATTATATTTTGTTATGGAATTTGTTAATGGTGGTGATCTTATGTATCGTATTCAACATGAAGGAAAATTTAAAGAACCCGTTGCATGGTAAATGAATATTTGATTATATTTAATAGAGATGTAATTGTCTCTAAGGTATAAGCAGATGGATTTGTTTGTTCAAGGAAAAAGAAAATTAGAATGTTAATTAATCATTAATCCCTTAAGTATTAATGAAAAGGGTATAAAAATAAGTTTGGATTCTTTTAAGAAGCATAATTTTCTCAGATGTTTTTCTATTAAAGGAAGCAGATTTTCATAATAAAATGTACTCGACATTTATATTTACTCTCATATTAGAATCTCAGCTTTCGACATATAATTATTACAGAATTACAAATAGCATCTAATCTCATGAAAATTTTTGTCGTATTTTATTAGTAATGCTTCATACAAAGGAAATGCATCAAGAACGATTTACAAATCAAATTTCGTTTAGAAAAGAAAAACAAGAATAATAATAAATCATACATCAATTGTACTCATAGTGAGCGAATAATTAAACGACTATAAGGATTCCTTGTATTTTTACAAAAATAATGCTTTGAAAATTGAAATTCTAGCATAGAATAGATCTAAATGTTTTGTGCATCGATTGTAAATATTAGCTTTCATCAATATAGAAACATTTCAGAAAAAAAAAAATACAGCTTGCAGAAAAACTTATTTGTACTATGTTTGTAATTGCTAATAAAACATGGTCTTAGATAGATTATATGGTGATAATATGATATCATTTATTGAAGACACATAGATTTGATCTATCTTTGCTTCTGTTCTCATAAAGATGATAGTTGTTTCTGTGATGTTGAATTTAATAATAAGAAAAGCGGTGACATGGTTTGTTTTGTAAGATATAGAGAGGGAAAAATATTCAATTCATAGATCATTTTGATTTTTGCTATCTATGATTAGAATTGAGGTCGAAAATGAAAACTTTCACTAGGATCAAATCACCGTTAGATAATCTTAGATATAAACAGATTATTTTGTAACATAGGATGATTCAAATTAATGAAGTTTGATTAAAAAAACTATAATCGTTTTGTTGAATATTCATTCAAATGTAAAGCGATTCTTGATAAAGATTTTGTTTATAAAAAAAAAGTCAATTCAATGATTATGATCCTGCAACTTTGTAAAAATATGTCAGTCTCACAGTGATTTACATGAGAACATGAAAACTCTTCCTTAATGATTGAGGTTCTAGAATTTCGTCAATGCTTTTACACATATCTAACTGTTGAAAATGTGTTATAATTATACATTTTATGTTTCGCTTTAGTTTTTATTCAGCTGAAATTGCAGTTGGTCTTTTCTACCTTCATAAAAAGGGTATAATCTACCGGTAAGAATATAAATCAATAAAATGTTTATAATGATATATATTCTTTTTTATTTTAGAGATTTAAAATTGGATAATATTTTATTAGATAGTGAAGGACATATTAAAATAGCCGAGTATGGATAACAATTGTTCTCTGAGAAAAGTATAATATTTATTTTTTTATTCTTTTAGTTTTGGAATGTGTAAAGAAGGAATAATCAATGATAGAAAGACATCGACTTTTTGTGGGACACCAGGTAAACAAAATTTTAAGATAAAATTGTTTTTTTTTTTACATATAAATAATTTCTTTATTATGTCTAGATTATATCGCTCCAGAAGTAAGTATAATAGATTGTATTTCTTTCATTATTTAATCTTTTTTTTTTTTTTTTTATCTAGATCATTTTATATCAAAAATATGGTAAAAGTGTTGATTGGTGGGCATATGGTGTGTTACTTTTTGAAATGCTTGCTGGCCAACCACCATTTGATGGTGAAGATGAAGAAGAACTTTTTACAGCTATAACAGATCATAATGTATCCTATCCAAAATCAATGTCATTTGAAGCTGTATCCATTTGCAAAGGAGTATGTGATTTTTCTCAGAATAAGAGTTCTTATTTCGAATTATTAGTTTGATCTCTAAATAAAATATTTATTTGAAAATATCCTCAATCGTTACACTTCATAATTATTTTGTAATACTTAACCTAGAAATTTGAAAATTTGTAAACCTATAGAAATCTATTTATATACATGAAAAACTTTAAATTATAGGTTAATTATAGAAATAATCAATGACAAATGACTTTGTTGTTAATTATTAATGATTGATTGATATGTCTAGATTCTAATTGTTAAAGAGAAAAACAAAAGTAGAAATGATTTGATAATAATAAATGAATTGTCGATTTTCTCTACGAATACAATATATAATCAATGATAAATGTTTGTTTTTTAGTTAATGACAAAGAATCCTCAAAAACGACTTGGTTGTCATCCAACAGATGGTGAACGTGAAATAAAAGATCATTCCTTTTTTCGACGTATAGATTGGCTACGAATTGAAGCTCGTGAAGTACAACCTCCATTTAAACCTAAAATTGTATGTAATAAATTATATTTAGTGTATTTTTTGTTTTAATGCATGTTAAAAAATAGAATTTAGAATATCCTTTAGTTATGTAGAATTAGTTGTGTTGTGTTATTGTCTCATTTTAGAAAAATGCTCGTCTAGCAGAAAATTTCGATAAATGTTTTACAAACAATCCATTGAAAATGACATCATGTGATCCACTTGTACTTGCATCAATCAATGAAGATACATTTCATAATTTTTCTTTTTATAATACACTTTTCATCGCTGAACAAAAAACTTTATGAAAGAAATTTTCATTCAAAACAAAAAAACAACAAAGATTTAGTGAATATATTTGTTTTGTTTTCTTTTGTCTGCTAGTTCTATGTATCTATGCTCATTTCGATCTTTTTATGTTTCACAATATTATCCGGTTTAATGTATACTATTTTATTTCTCTCGTTCTTTATAATGAACGACAATTATTATCAAGTTTTTAATAGGATGTTTTTCTTCGGGTAGTAGAATGTTTGCATGTATATGTTTTTTATTTAAAAAATTGTTTTTGTTTATAGAAAACTGTTTCATTATTTGTTTTTTCTTTCCTTTGAGAGATCTTTATGTTGCTTATGTCTGTCGTTTCATGTTTTGTCTTATTTGCTTTTGTTGATAATATGTATTTCAAAACAATCTGTGACATATATTTTATTTTAACAAGATTTATCCATCTGATAAATGGAAAGAGATAAGTATTTTAAATATTGCAGAAAAAAAGGACAAATCTAGAAAGAAACAAACGACAAAAGGATTTTCTTCAATATGACTATCAAAGAAAAAAATTTGTATATATAAATAGTAAATACCAAAATTATTCAACAAGGTTTATTTTTAAATTTTTCCCGCTGTCCGTAAGCGTTAGAAAGAATCCAAATAATGATTCGAACAGAGATAATGGGCTTGAACAAGAATATAAAACAATAAAAATTATTATCGGATATTCGCAAAGACAGGAACTCGAGAAAACCAAAATCTTAGTTTTTAAAAACCCAGAGTACGTAAATATAATATGGTTTAGACGACATAGAACAACAGAGTAAATCATCCTTTACAAAATGAGACAGAGTTGAGTTCTTTACGACTTAAAGATCTTCCGTAAAATTGAAAATAAATCTTGTTAAATAATTTTGGTGCTAACTATATACATCAGACATGTTCATGGCGGCGTGTGAGATGTTTCAAAAACACTATTGTGGTAGCGGTGCGGCAGCTTTTGTTTTAGTGAGATTGTAAAATTACATGGATTTGAATCCAATGTGAGTGTTTCCAGATCCAACAGTCAGAATCGTGGTGAACTTAATAGATTCAAACTAGTTGTGCTAATTTGACACATTGACGGAAGGAATGAAAGCCATCGTCATAACGGTAGATTTCCAGTTGCGATGAATATTTCTGATGTATATATATGAATCCATTAGCCTTCTGTGCGGATGTATTACATTTCATGTTGAGTATTCAATTTCCTGATGTTTATTTTTAGTCCATACTATATAGGTAATCTGGAAGCTTTTTGAAGTTATTTTGAGTATCGGAAACAAAAGAAGAATGTTCAGTGCCAATTATAAATTATCAGAGTTGAGATAATGAAAAAGTAATGAGAGATAACTTGCTGGCTTCTAGCTGTATGGAAATAACATTTCATCAACAATGAATAAAAACTTTAGGTGCTAAAAATAAACTTAAGTACAAAAACAAATGGCAGACATGTCCATAGAAATAGAACTTTGTTTCGATTCATTTTGTTTTTATACAAAAATCATTATGATTAGTATGAATTTATGAACGAATATATTCTCGTTTTCTTCTAGACAAGCAATAATGATACATCAAATTTTGACGAAGAATTTACTAGTGAATCTCTTCAATTAACGCCTTGCGATAAACAACTTATTGTGAATATTGATCAAACCGAATTCGCTTCATTTACATATACAAATAATGCGTTTGTTGCTACATCACCATTTACAGCTACAAGTGTATAAAAAAAAAGAATTATGCTAAACAAAAATTTTTTTTGTAAATATGTTCTCTAAACTTGATCATACTCAAATATTTCTGCATATTGTATGTTTTGCCGTTTGTCTGTTTATGTCATTGTATTGGTTCTTATTATTCTTTTTTTTTTCTTTTATTTATACTGAATCGTCCTTTTTCTTTTAACTACGACTATTTATGACGAAAAAAAAATTATATTTATACGCATGAGTGTAATGTCAATTTTTTTCGGTTGGTTTTACCATACTTGTGTTTGTGGAATTAATGGCATAACAGTCTGAATAAATGATGATGCTGATACATAATCATATTCATCAGCACCAAGTTAAGACCACACTGTACTGAAATAGGCATCTTCCATTGGAAAGTTATAGAAATTTTCCCTTTTATTAAGTAACAATTGAGCTTCTTGTGCTAAAGATATATCTTAGTCGATTAACAAGATAAATGTTAAGAGCATAAAACCAATGTTAAGTCGGATTAACATTACATTGTAACATAAGACAAGCCATAAGAAACATATGTTCAACATCAGTATCAAAATTTCGTCTCGAACGACAAATACTTGCATAGGTTATTTTAAATTTATTGATTGCCATTCGACCACCGATTGAAGCTGCTTATTGATTAAAAGCAAATTGAAGTTGTTAAGCTTGAGCTACTGAAAGACCAGTCATTTGAAAATAAGAATTTATATGTCAACTGTTGTATGATGAACAAATTTTTTGATTGCTCATATTTCAAAAATTGATTACAGTCGAAGAATGATATATGTATATGAACGAAAAGGTTAAAAAAAACTGGAAATCATTATACTTGGCTCTTTCTTTAATGTGCAGTGTTCTGCTTGATTAATGTCGCATTGACATCACGATAAAATGAATATCTATCATTTCTTTTTGTAGAAACCGAAAATAACTAGTACACATTCATTTTATTAATTGTTTTTTTAATTATAATTTAATAAGAAAAAAAAGTTTGACTTCAACTAAAAGAATTTGTAAGAACTAGAATCAAGACAATAAGCGTTCTTTCTTAAATAATAACATAAGAAAAGAATTATTCATTTTTTTCTTGTGCTTGTTCAGTAGTTGTATCATTTTTTTCTTG
>CAJNOL010000017.1:390905-420665 GCA_905250125.1 Rotaria sordida
TCATTTTTTTCTTGTGCTTGTTCAGTAGTTGTATCATTTTTTTCTTGTTCTTGTTCAGTAGTTGTATCATTTTCGGTAGTTGTAACACTTTCGGTAGTTGTATCGTTTTGAGTAGTTGTAGCATTATCCTTGGTAGCATTAGCTTCATCATCAGGTTGTAATAAAATTTTTCCAATATTTTGTCGATTATGCATACGCTGCATAGCTTCACCAACTTTTGAAAATGGATAAATAGAATCTATTTGTGGTTTAATTGCACCGTCATTATATAATCGAAATAATTCATCTATTGTTTTCAATGCAACGTCTTTCGTATTATCAAGATCTTTTAATAAATAACCTAGATGATAACCAGCAATACTTTTATTGTTTGATAAAATCGATAATGAATTTGTTGAAAAACATTTATACCAAGTTTTAAATGCTGTAAATAATGAACGATTTTCACCACTAGCAGCAACATTTGCAGCACCTATATATAGCGAAATAAATATATATATATTGATCAATAAAAAAAAAACAATGAATTTAATACATACCAAAATAAATGATTCTACCTAATGGTTTAAGTAAATTATAACCACGTACACTATCTTCTCCATTTAATGGATCCATAATTATATCAATACCTTTAGAAGAAGAAAAGCAAAATGATAAGAAAAAAAATGATGTTTTGTTTTTGGTTATTTACCATTAGGTGAAATTTTACGAATTTCAGCTACATAATCTTGTGTATGATAATCAATTGGATATGTGCATCCTGCTTCTTTGATAATATTATGTTTTGATCCTGAAGCTGTTCCAAAAACTGTTACATTTTCAACTGTTTTACATAATTGAATAGCTGCAATACCAACTCCACCTACAATTAAAATCCAAGGTTAGAAAACAAAAATGTATTATTTTGTTTTTCTTTACCTGCTGCCATATGTATAAGTACACTTTTATTTGGTCGTAAATTTCCAAATTCAAATAAAATATGATAGGCAGTTATATAATTAACAAGTAAAGCAGCTCCATCTTCGAATGACATGTTATCAGGCATTTTGAAACAACGATCATTTGAAAGAGTTACAAGATCGGCCCACATACCATCACCAGCAAATGCAACAACACGATCACCAACAGCCAACTGAGAAACATTTGAGCCGATTGCTTCTACAATACCTGATGCTTCAAAACCAGGAACATATGGAAATTTAGGCACTGGTGAATAGAGACCTTGTCTAATATTATAGAAGAAATTATTATAATGGAGAACTATTTTCGATAAAATCGAAATTGAATATTTAAAAAGAAGAGAGCTTCTCACCGTCTCATTAAATCAGCAAAATTGAGTCCAGCAAATTTCACACGCATGACTACTTCATCAGAATTTGGTTCTCGATATGGAGTTTTTTTAATTCGAAGTTTATCATATCCACCTGCACCGACTAATTCCACAGCAGAAATTAAACGAGGTTTTTCACTTGCTTCACTTGATGCCATTTAGTTGATGAAATCGATCAATCTAAAATCAATAGAGAAAAGAATAATCATTACTTATTGACATTCTAATGAGCTCTCTCTCTCCTTTTTCATAAGATCTAACTGATATTCCAAAGATGCATAACGAAAAAGCAAAATCCAAATAATGTCGAACTCTTTACTGTAAACATAATCTTTGTATTGTAGATAAAAGATATACATCGTATGTAAAACTAAGTAAATATGATGATGAAAAAAAAGAATTTATATTCACTTTATTCCTTTAAAAATTTAGTTAGTCATATCAACAAAGATAAGAAATAAATGTGTTTCTTTTGTTTTGTTGTAAATAAAGAGTTGAAAGTAAGTTGCACATAAAAAAATATCAAAGAAAAGATATGAAAAATGTCTGTTTATTTGTTATTCATATCAATATAATCAAGATCTAATTTAAAATAAACATATGGATAATATTCTTATTGTAGCGGGCATCAGCCGAGAATATCAATTGGCTAGGAAAGAAACATAATTCAATGAGAGAATATTTTTAATATCCACTCTTGAATTTAATGGTGGTGGGAATTTTTGAATAACTTACAATGAAAAAGAGACAATTAACTTGGGTTTTTAGCAGCTTTTAGAGTTAACATCGCTTTATCCTTTTATAAAACCGATGAGAAATTTCAGCCGCAGTTCTTCTCGGATATATCATGAGCTTTGAAGATGACATTAAATCGCTTTGAAAACAATATGCTTCCTCAACTATAAAATAATTCATAGATAGTCTAACTTCATCCCAATAGATCCATGCAAGACTAAGATTGATAACTATTTATGTTCCAAAAATATGGAAATTTTACCGAAAACTACGCACCAGATTTTTTATGCCATTAAAATATTTGCATTCAAACACAAAATTTCTGCCATTTTCGATAGGGTTCCATGAGTTTCAAGGGAACATTTTAATGCTAGTGAAATGCCATCATTGTGTCACATACTCGATCTTGAATTAAATGGAACAAAACCCCTAATTTTGGACCATAGATGCCAACAGACCGCTTTTTTTCTGTTCAGGTCTGACAGGTGCTTGCCAGACAACAGATCAGGCTGGTAGCTCTGTTTCGAACATTATCAACTATGTAGGATGCATTTTAAAAGTCATATATTAACGCATTCCATACGTCAACAAATAATCACGTTATGATAGTCAATTGATCAAAACTCCGCAATGTTCACATTTGTAACTGTGTGCAACATATATCAATGAACGTTATACTCAAATGCACACATAACAAATTTACTCGTTGGTATTGCTCGATTCTTAGGACATGGGACGTGGGTGTGAGTGAAGAAGAGACACAGACACAGACACTCACACTCTTCCATAATATTACTTGCAAGTTCATATCTTTATTTTGACCGGATATTTGTTTTAGTTATTTGCCACCTAACTAGAATGAGAAACGTCAAGGAAGTCTCTTTTCCTACAGAAAGTCTGGATGCCTATAGATTCATGCTATACATAGTGGGTAGCGCCGGATAAATTGCCATCTTAGTATTTTTGAAATTGCTCATGTTTTATCCCTTTGCTTGAAGCACTTTTTCATCAAAAGATAGGATTTGAAATTCTGCATAAAATGTTATATTTCATTTGACGAATATAGTCTCCTCCATTTTTAGGATCCCACGTAATTGTACAGTAAAATCAAGTATAGAATGTCAAATTTTTTCTTTCTCAACGTTTTGGTAGAATGTTTTATTACATGTATCAATATTGTCTTTATTGCTATGTAGTCACAATTCATACCTTCAGCTAGTTCATTCCATAAACAATAACCTAATAGACATAAATTAGGCGCATTTAGTTGCCAAAGGGTCTTCAAAATAAGTGCAGGAAGTGATCAGCACACTATTTTTGACTCAGGTGGTGTGTATGAGGTCTAATACCATCCTGCTGGTATGTCTAGGTGTTTTATAACATTTTATTGTCAAGTTGTAGGGCTATTGAAGAACCTCATTGATTTATCTTTCTACATCCATTGTCCCATCCTCCAAAATCATCGGTACTGTCACCCCTTGTCCATGTACATCTAACCACATCATCATCTTTACGGAAATTTTCTTTTTTCATAAGCAGCACATTTCTTGTCAGTCTATTCCTTGTTCACACTCAACACCTGATCGTTCTGAATATTGTATATCCCATCTAAATTAGAAAATTTTTCATCGGTAAAAAGTCACCATTTGTGATATCATTTTTGGTGTAATTGTTTAACATCCAATTCGCAAAGTTAACCTTCTTCTCTGTTTAGAGATTAGTCAGTTTTAGTTGCTAAGTTTTCATGTATGGGAAACGATCAAGATCTTCACATAATATTCGCAGTATGCTTCTTCTCGAAATATGCATTTCAATCGCTAATCTTCTTGTTGACACCCGTTTCTTGTGATCTAGGAGATATGTAACCTTCGAGATACTGGCTTTCGTCTTAACTGTGCATGGACGATCGGGAGGAGACGATAATTTGATAGAACCAGTGTTGTTGATCATTTGAATTGATAAGTTAATTGTTCGTAATGACATCACTACAATCACACCCATGATGAATTTTCAAAGGTCTATTATTATTTTCAATATTTACTTTCTACAACTGTTTGCATGTCTTTACTTTTTATATCTTCTCAAATATATATAAAATAAGCTGCGGATCCAATCATACATATTCGTGTAGAGAATTTTAAGCGCCATCTTTTGATTAAAATAAAACGTTTCAATCAAAGGGATAATAGAAAAAAAATTTAAAAACACTAAGATGGCAATTTATTCTGCCTCCTCCTCCTTCCGATTCCATTACTTCGTTGTGGTACTCAAGCTCATCAACACAGTTTGACACTTGAGCTCAAGCACAAAAATGAAGGTGCACTTGGCAGATCATCATTTTGATGGATGTGCATAAGTTGTATTAAAGTTCATTGCTCACTTGTTGAAATATTCTAATTTCAACAGGCAAGAAAGCTACCCTTTGAAATTCCAATAAGTTATGGGTTATTTTTGATCATTAAAAAATGGATACAATCATTTCTTCCGAAATCTTTAGAAAAACATGAATGAAGAATGTTGAATGTTCTCAGCAAGATATTCTACGATAGAATTTTAAGACTATCAGTTTAATTTAAAATGTAAACAGTTGCTCAATAATGACGCCACACAAGACATGACCTTTGATGAAACGAAGTAAAAAATTCTTAGGATAGCCAGATAGTTTATTGTCGCATTATTTTAATGTCGACACATAGAATATATCTCATTAAGAACACCCCTTACATTGCTCGAAGGCAATATGTACTGATATACATTTATGCGAAGCAAAATGATCGCAACTTGTGCTGACAGACAGTTATAAAGATTGTAGTATGAAAGAGAAAAAAAATACTGTAGAACGAACGAAGCATGTGACTGTTATGCAGCGTTTACGGGCATGGTTATGTTTGCTTCTTTCTGTTTTACTCTTACATCGTTATGAAACACAGCCTTTATTGTAATTGCACAAGACATATAAAAAAGCCTTTTTTCATATGTTATTCACTTTTTATAGTTATATTTCATGGCGACAGCGTCAGTATCAAAGTGTTCGGAGGCCAAATCTGACCCATTCATTCCCGTATCTCAACTCTATCTAAATGATTTCATCAACAATTGGCTTTCTATTGATATGGCTAATGAAGAGAAATTGTCTCTTCTTTGTTCATCGCGTCAAATGCATCCAATCGAACAGTTTCCGTGTCTAATATATTTAGTCGAATGTCATCCCTACAAACGCATTCGAGTATGGTTAAAGGAGAGAGAGGTACAAGTAGAGAAATGTTCCGACTATATGTACGATCGATTTCAACTAGATCGTATGCAACCATGTTGGGTATGCAAGTGGCTCGAATGGGATGAAGACTGGCTCATCAGTGTGGAAAATGTCGACACAACGCCAATCGTAAAACCGGATTTTTATCGATTGATCGGCGATCGGCATGTAGAGTATGGCGATGGTGGCAGTTCATTTCTTGTTTATCCTGTATGGATTCAAGAGCATCTGCCAGTAAGTGAAAAATTTCGAGAACATCTTCTGGAAACCCTCCAAGCGCTCAATGAACAACGACATGATTACCATGCAGCTCCCTCACCAGTAGAAGATATTATTGATCCAGATCTACTTGCTTTTCGTCCTCCATCATTCGATCGAACGAAATGGATCGAACATCGGCGACGACAATTAGAACCTTTTGAAAGAGCATCGAGATATTTCAAGCGTGATTTAGCCGATGGAGAATATGATCAGTTATCAGAGCATGAACAACTGCGAGATACTTATCAATGGTTACCATCCGAATTCATTATTCAAACCGATGGTAGAGTAGACATTCGAAAACCGATTCTTCATTTACCAGTGATACCCAAATATCGTCGAACGTACGGTGCAATCGCACAGATTTTTCATGCCATGTTGCCAATGTTTCAACAAATAAAAGCGGTCGCAAAGGATACAACCAGAGAGCAACGCTTGCAAGTGATTGTCAAAGCACAAAGTTATAATATGAAAGCTGGTAAGACAAGTGTTGCATATGAGTCGATAGCTCTCGAGAGGGAAATTCTTTTGGAACTTGGTTTTCGTGAAAAAAGCTTTACTTACGTCAAATTTATTTGTCCTAGATAACGTTTTGAATAATATTTTTTCTAGTATTATTATCACAGAACAGGGATCTTTGACACTGTTTTAAGGTTCTTAGGAGGACTTCGAGTTCTTTTCTGACCCAGATATTCTAATGAAAGAGTCCATTCTCATTTCCAATAAGCAATGGTCTTATTACACTAGAGCAAAAGATTATTATTTCTAAGTGATATATGTTTGTTGTTGTTGTTGTTCTCTGATAGGTATGAAATATTCGGGTCATTGGCATACAGAAGGTCAAACAGAAAATATTGTAGCAGTGGGTGTATACTATTTACATGTTGATCCTGTACTTGAAGGAGGTGCCCTTAAATTTCGTCCAAAAAAAGCACCTCAAGATTGGTATGAGGGAATCAAAACTGACTTTGAAGTGGCTTCGATTTGCACTGGTACAGCTATAGTGTTTTCGAATTCGATGCCACATCGTTTTCGACAAATTCGCAATTTGACTTCAGATGATGGTCGTCGTCGAACATTTCTGAATTTTTTCATCGTTGATCCCGATCAACCAATAAATCTTCAGTTGAGTGAAATCGTTCTGACACCGATGGATATGATCGTGAGTATATTACGACAATGGAATCAAGGACAAATACCCGATTTAGTCTTGGATAAAATTGTGCGAATCTTACAAGTATCATCGCCATGGCAAACGCAAGACGAATCTAAAATATTTCGGGCACGTGTGCGAAAAGCAATGCTGGAGGAAAAAACTGGATGGGGATGGATCTGTTGGGGTAATTGTGGAACAACGGAGTTTGTTCGAGCACTGTGTGCTTGGAGTGTCCGAGAGAGACAGGAAGCAAGAGGAGAACTACGTCATACTGAATCGGATTCATAAATACGCTAATGAAAAATATTATTTTTTCGAATAAAGCAAGCAGCCAACACAGGATCGTGCAAATGTATTTTGATAATGATAAGCAGATTTGACATCTGAAAGAAAGTATGGAGACAATAAATTTCTACTTGACAGCATTCGAAGGAAATATCTCCAGTATTTTAGAATTTTCTATATTCAATGATCGCGAAATATCTTGTATAGTTATTCTCAAAAAGGTCCTATCAGTTTATGAAGGTAGGTCATGGGTAGAGCCCATCGGGTCCGGGTCGAGTCCGGGTGTGAAATTTTTTGCCCATTGGGACCAAATCAAAAAACCTTTTGATGCATATAATAAAATTTTACGAATTTCTTTAAATTTTCGATCGTTTAATTCAAAAAAGCTTAATTTGTTTATAAAAAAATATGAGATTTTTTGGCTCATAAAATGTGATTGACTTGTCATAAAAATGATCTATCAGGTTCGAGTCTGAAAATCTTGATTGACCGGGTCCGGACTCGGGTCCAGAAAAATTAAATTCACCGGGTCCAGAAATTTTTGGACTTGATGGGCTCTAGTCATGGGCATCTCTGTATAGTTGTGAATGATAGTTGGGTGTTAGCATGAGACTCATGAGTGACAATAGATTTTTCCGGTGGTCCAGTAGAACTCACAAATTTGTCTTAATGAAAAGTATTTTAGTAGGCGGTGTCGGTGTTGATGTTTGCATGGGTACCAATGCAGATATGGGTGAGTGGTTATAAGCGTGAATGGATGAGCATGTGGACTTTACTGGATTTGAGGTCGACGCATGAATATGATTTATACCGTGTCGTCCTCATCTTCATTCATTGTCTGTTGCGATTAAATCTTCATCGATGAAAGGTCAGAAAAGTTGCAACTTGATATGCAGCCCACCACTGATATTTCTCATATTCATCATAAGGCATGCATTGGTTTAGTCGAGGGATTATTCGATGAAACGATCGTATTGTATTAGTAATAGATTAGGGATTGAGTGCGCACAAAAGCATGGCAGCAAGCGATACTGATATTAAAGCTCGCCGTCTTTAGATATTCAAAAGAAACTCAAAAGGAATCCTTGACAAAGTGACGCATGACTCTAACGAAGACGATGGAGACCACAAATCAAAAAACATATGATTTTCAATACGTTGGCTTTGTGGAATATTTGAAACATCATGAAGCAATGCATTCCGACTTCGTTCATAAACAATCGAACGTTTTCGTGGATTTTAACCTTCCAACTCTGTCTGAGATTGATCTGACGGAAAAACCTTAGCAATGTGCTGATTTGGATTTTGCGTAATGATTCTGTTCCTAGATTAATTAAAAGTGAGTCCACGATTTCGTAAAATTTTCAAATGAACTTAGATATTGTTGAGCATTTTCTTCACTATTGCTGGACATGTTAAAGGAATCTGAGTCTTGATATAAGAATAGTTTCTTAGAGAAATAAGAGGTGTGCTCATATTCTGGAAATCTCCCCCAATTCATAGTTCATTTTCACAGGATGCGTTGTTGATATCCAAGGAATCTTTACTTGATATCCACGGATTGATAGAAGATCTCTAAGCAATCCTTATCAGGGATCTCGAAAATCTTTAGAGACCTTCAGAAGATTCTGTAGGAGAATCATATAGGATTTCCGTGTACTGATTAGGAGACATCCGAGGGTTTTTAGGAGATCCTTGGGGGATCTATACCCAGTCCTCTGAGGAGCTTCCGACGATTTCCTGATGAATCACTGAAGACTCCATAGAGATTCTCTGCGGATCCTAATTGACATAGCATCTAGATTACCTCACGATTGCTGGAAGAACTTCTGAGGACCTTCTAGAGACTCCTCAGGATCCCATGGAGAACAGGTATAAATGGCCTGGAAAATCTCCCATATTCGCTGAGGAATCCATGGGAACCTTCTGAAAATCTTCCGAGGATCCCTACAGATTGTCATAGGACCTGCGGTAGATACATTGAAGATGCGTTCTGTAATAGTTAAAACTAGATGTTTAAAACTCGTAACAATTCTTTGAGTTTTCCATGTAGACGTGAGTGAATGAAAGAATTCGTGCAAAAGCTTAGAAGACTTTTAAAAACCTTTTGAAGAATTGTATTCAATATGATCTTATGTCCAAGTCATGAAACCACGTGCCTTGTAGATATTATTTTCACATGAAAATTAGAAATTCATTAAATTGGGATTTTTAATATCAGTGTAGGTATTGCACTTAGCTTTTCGTTTGACAAAACATTTTTAGTTAGATACAAATCCATGAGAAAAATTGTTCTCAATTCAATTTATCGGTGGAAAAAACACAGAAATATATTTTTTAAATCAAACTGAAGTCAGCACACGATAGTAAAATTTTCGTAACAAAAATCAATATCAAAACGTCACTATTACTTTTTTGCGAATTTTTCTTGAAATACGTAATTTATATTCAAGCAAAATTCAAATGCGGGTTAATAATTCAGAAAGACTTTAAGATCTCGAAGGTCGACATTATATTAAATAATATGGGACAATCCAATGCGGTAAGCTGATTTGTTTATAACTTGAATATCTAGAGATCAATACTCTATGTGTTTATTTATCTTCTGCTTTGTTTAGAAAATTTTGCAAAGATCTGGTCAAAAACTCAGAGAAAACTCTTATAGAATTGTAGAGAAATCTGGTGATGTGCAACCAGAAAACATTTCTTCAATTAGAAATTATAGAAATTTTGATAAGATTCTGACCTAACACCAACGGAAAAAGCCACAAGATCCTTCTAAGATCTTGTTCTAATCCTAGGAAAACCTTTAGTATTTCGTGGCTACATGTTTCTCTCAAAACTTACAATTTCTTGAACCTATTACTGGTTTCAAATCGATTAGTAAAGTGCTCAGAATTCCGATGAAATTCTGTTTTGAATCTTGAAAAGATCTTCAAATTTCATGGCTACCCGCTTTTTTGAGGATTTAACAGTTTCTTGGATGATTCCTGATTGAAAAATAGTGACAAATCGTCCACGATCTTGATTGAATCATCATCATTTACAACCAATAGTATATAAGACAGAATTAAGCTAAATATAGAAATTTTTTAAAAATATTTTCTCTGAACTTGATCATATTCAAATATTTCTGCATATTGTACGTTTAACCGTTGGCCTGTTTCTATTATTGTATTCGTTCTTATTATTCTTTTTCTTGCTTTTATTTATATTGAATCGTCCTATTTCTTTTAATTGTAACTATTTATGACGAAAAAAAAAATGTATATTTAAATGCATGTATGAGTTTAATGTCTTCTTTTTTTGGATTGCTTTTACCGCATGTAAGTTATTTCATTCAATCGCTTAACAACCTGAACAAATGACAATGCTGGTAATAATCATATTCACCAGCACCAAGTTAAGACCATGCTGTATTAAAATAGGTATTTTGTATTGGAAAGTTATAGAAAGTTTCCCTTTTATTAAGTAACAACTGCGCTTCTTGTGCTAAGATGTATCTTGGTCGACAAACGAGATAAATGTTAAGAGTATAAAACCAACGTTAAGTCGGATTAACATTACATTGTAACATAAGACAAGCCATAAGAAACATATGTTCAACATCTGTATCAAAATTTCGTGTCGAACGACAAATACTTGCATAGGTTATTTTAAATCCATTGATTGTCATTCGACCACCGATTGAAGCTGTTTGTTAATTAGAAGCAAATTAAAATTGTTGAACATGAGCTACTGAAAGTGCAGTCATTTGAGAATAAGAGTTTGTATTCCAAATATTCTATCATGAAAAATCTTGTTGATTACTCATATTCCAAAAATTGATTACAGTCGAAGAATGATATATGTATATGAACGAAAAGGTTACAAAAATTGGAAACCAAAATACTTGGCTCTTTTGTTTAATATGCAGTGTTTCGCTTGATTGAAGTTGCATTGACACCACAATACGACGAACATGTATTATTTCTTTTCGTAGAATCTGAAAATATAATGATAATGAATGACTAAAAATAGTGCACGTTTATTTTCTCAATGATTGTTTTTTTATAGTCATAATTTAATTTAAAAAAAAAGTTTGACCTTAACTAAGGAAATAATAAGAATTAGAATCAAGACAATAAGTGTTTTTTTTCAAATAATAACACAAGAAAAGAATTATTCATTTTTTTCTTGTGCTTATTCAGTAGTTGTATCATTATTCTTGGTAGCATTAGCTTCATCATCAGGTTGTAATAAAATTTTTCCTATATTTTGTCGATTATGCATACGCTGCATAGCTTCACCAACTTTTGACAATGGATAAATAGAATCTATTTGTGGTTTAATTGCACCTTCATTATATAATCGAAATAATTCATCTATTGTTTCCAATGCTATCTCTTTTCCACTATCAAAATATTTTAATAAATAACCAAGATGATAACCAGCAATACTTTTATTGTCTGATAAAATCGATAATGAATTTGTTGAAAAACATTTATACCAAGTTTTAAATGCTGTAAATAATGAACGATTTTCACCACTAGCAGCAACATTTGCAGCACCTATATATAGCGAAACAAATATATACATATTGATCAATAAAAAAAAAACAATGAATTCAATACATACCAAAATAAATGATTCTACCTAATGGTTTAAGTAAATTATAACCACGTACACTATCTTCTCCATTTAATGGATCCATAATTATATCAATACCTTTAGAAGAAGAAAAGCAAAATGATAAGAAAAAAAATGATGTTTTGTTTTTGGTTATTTACCATTAGGTGAAATTTTACGAATTTCAGCTACATAATCTTCGGTATGATAATCAATTGGATGTGTGCATCCTGCTTCCTTGATAATATTATGTTTTGATCCTGAAGCTGTTCCAAAAACTGTTACATTTTTAACTGTTTTACATAATTGAATAGCTGCAATACCAACTCCACCTACAATTAAAATCCAAGGTTAGAAAACAAAAATGTATTATTTTGTTTTTCTTTACCTGCTGCCATATGTATAAGTACACTTTTATTTGGTCGTAAATTTCCAAATTCAAATAAAATATGATAGGCAGTTATATAATTAACAAGTAAAGCAGCTCCATCTTCGAATGACATGTTATCAGGCATTTTGAAACAACGATCATTTGAAAGAGTTACAAGATCGGCCCACATACCATCACCAGCAAATGCAACAACACGATCACCAACAGCCAACTGAGAAACATTTGACCCGATTGCTTCTACAACACCCGATGCTTCAAAACCAGGAACATATGGAAATTTAGGCGCTGGTGAATAGAGACCTTGTCTAATATTATAGAAGAAATTATTATAATGGAGAACTATTTTCGATAAAATTGGAATCTAATATTTAAAAAAAAGAGAGCTTCTCACCGTCTCATTAAATCAGCAAAATTGAGTCCAGCAAATTTCACACGTATGACTACTTCATCAGAATTTGGTTCTCGATATGGAATTTTTTTAATTTGAAGTTTATCATATCCACCTGCACCGACTAATTCCATAGCAGAAATTAAACGAGGTCTTTCATTTGCTTCACTTGATGCCATTTAGTTGATAAAATCGATCAATCTAAAATCAATAGAGAAAAGAATAATCATTACTTATTGACATTCTAATGAGCTCTTTCTCTCCCTCTCTTTTTTGTATAAGATCTCATTGATATTCCATACATGCATAATAAAAACGTAAAAATCTAAATAATGTCGAACTCTTTACTGTAAACATAATCTTTATATTGTAGGTAAAAGATAGAATTTGTGTGTAAAACTAAGTCAATATGACGATGAAAAGAAGAACAAGACTTATATTCATTTTATTCATTCAAAGATCATGTTAGTTATATCAATAAAAATAAGACATAAATGTGTTTCGGTTTTTTTTCGTTTTAAATAAAAAACTTAAAATAAATTGCACACCAAAAAAAAAATATGAAAAATGTGTATTCATTTTTTATTCATATCAATATAATCAAGATCTAATTTAAAATAAACATATGGATAATATTCTTGTTGTAATGAAAATACGCCGGGAATATCAATTGGCTAGAAAACAGAAACGAATTTAATGAAAACATATATTTAATTTGTTTTGTTTTACTTCATCAAATCTTGATCTATCTGATTGATCGAGATAACCGAATAATTGATCAAGTATATCACGCAAACGTTTGGTTGATTTTCGAGTTGGATGCATAATAATAGCAACAAAATTTACTGGTAAACCATATCTATATAAGACAATAAAATTGATTATAGAATTTGACTTAAGATATATCATTACAATATCTTAGTTTTCTCTAAAAAACTTTAGATTATTCATCTTATATGATAGTCTACTTCAGAAGACTAAACTCAACTCACATATCGAATCGTACCTTAAAAGATCGGATAGAGTAACTCTGCACATCTCTATATCATAATCAACGCAATATGTGTATGAAATGTAAACTATTTGTAAACATTCATATAAGGATTCCTAGCAATTACCTTAGAACAGATTCAACAAAAACACGTAATGCTTTGATATGCATTGATGCTGAAAAAATTTCGCCAAAATTAATTTTAAGCCAACGAACAAGATTAGCATAAAGTTTTTGTCGTTCAGTTTCAAGTTCTCGAATTTTGTCACGTTCATTTATAAATGCTTGTTCATTAAATGTAAAATCTCGTACAGTAAATCTTCAAATACAAAAAAAAAACAAACAAACAATAATTCTCTTATTCTTTTCTAATATTTAATATACTTATTTTCTCGACATTTATGTCGAAATGTATCTTCTGTTTTTTGAAATAATGTTACAGTAAATAAAGCATAATCTTGATCTTGTGTTATTAATTCAGTTGTACGTGGTACAATCATGGCACATAATGTTTCATATTTTGTATACCAATCATTTATGAATGCTTTTGGTACACATACTAATAAAGTTTTTAAATATTCACTACCCAAAACAAAATGTTCTTTTTTTACAATATCATTTAAATTACGTGTTAATAAACTACCACTAAAATAAACATTTTTTATTAACAGAAAAGAAAAAAAAAATGTTCATACGTCTGTTTTTTTTCAAATGATTCTAAATTTTGTTTAACATTATTATATGAATGACTACGAAGTTTAAGTTCATTCTCAATATGTGTTGTTGCCTAAAAAAATAAAACAAAATCAATTCTAATATATTCGCTTCTTCAATTTAATATATATATCGTTCGAAAGAGATTCAGACAGTATCTTTCAGATATTAGTTATTCTAGATGATACTCTGAATTCTAATGTTTATTTCAATGATAAATTGGATAAATGACGATGCGAGCTTACGACTTTTTTCAAGTTCAGTTGGAATATATTATATGCCGACAAAAATCGATCGTGTCTATTTTCACTTCTACTTCATTTACTATGTATTCTCAAATACTTCAAAATAAGATTTAACGAGATCATATTGATCTCTTTCTGGTCTCAGTCTTAAATTCGTTGTTAAAACTTTGCAAATTTCTTTAACTCTTTAAATCTATCTGACACATAGTTTCTTTCTATATACATCAAAATGAAAGAATAAACTTGAGAAAAATTTTTTCAATGATATAAGAATTAATTTCAATTTCTAAACTACATATTCATGGAAGGACAGAGCCTGACAGATCTAAAATTTTCAGATCTGATCGAACCATACTTTAATACTCTCAATCAAATTTTCTTATCGGAATTGGATAGTTGCCCCAAAGATACGAGATATTTTTTTGTATTCGGTGACTAGCGCACTCTACACATTTCTTAAATGACTATAGCCCGTCGGCTTGAAAATTTTCGAATCCGGACAGTCTCTAGTAAATGATCTAGTCTATAAAACAAAAATACTAACAATGTTATTTGCCCTTATTTATCCTTACGTTCAATGGAAGAGTTAAATCTGGAATAAATGCTAATAACATACTTTTGAAATAATTTCTGCGAGATTCTTTAATGATTGTTTAGTTGGATATTTTGCATGATCCCATTGAAATTCTGTAATATATCGTATTGGATCAACTAAATTTTGATTTCATTAATAATAGAAAATAATTGAAAATGTTATACATACGACCATTTGGTCCAACAACAAGATTTTCTGCAAGACGATTACGATCATCATCAAGAATATCATGAAAGAAAAATTGTGTTAATTTTTTAGCAACTCTAAAACAATTTAATTTTGTAGATTTACATATAGAAATTTTTTTTCTTATATTTATACCCTTCAATATAAGTATCAAGTCTAGCAAGATCATCCGAAAGTGCAACAAGTGAATCGAGTGTACCAACCTATAATATGCAAAAACTAAATGATTTGAAAATAGATTATTTATTTTATTAATTTTGCCTTTAAATCAGGAATATTAAATATATAATTAACAGATAATTGATCTCTGGCTGTAGCTCGACAAATTTCATCAAAACTTTGTCTTGGTGCTGATTTTCCTGGCACGGATATAATCCAATATTCTTCAGACATTTTGATGATTAATTGCAATAATAAAAATAATATAGACTATTAGAACAAAACAATTAAAGTATTTATTACATCAAAGTTTTATTGGTTACGAATATCAACCAATAAAAAAATAAAATAATAATAATAATGTATTTATGAAAAATTTTTAAATCCAAAAGAACTATTCTTTAAAATATTTATTATGAAATTTCATTATTTCAATTGAAATATTTTTTATGTAGACATCTTCTATTGCAGCTGATCGCATTGTATCTGTTTTCAGATCTAGCTCGAGGCACAGCGAACATTGAGAAAGGACGGTACCGCAATCTTTTGGCAGGATATAAAAAATTTTTTTCTAAAAGAGCACACGAAAAATTCTTGCCTGTTTTTATCTCCATCATATCAATTCAATATAATTTTTTCAATCATATAATGAAGTTATTTGAAATTATATTTGCATTTACATTTGTAGTTCAAATTTTTGTTATACTTATTTCCTTTTGGTTAACTATTCAATGAGTATGCATGCATACGTATTAACCATCATTTTATACTACTGAATTCGTTTTCTTTTTTCACTTATATACATCTATGCACATTACAATGTCTTCGTTGTGTCAATAGTCTTCAAGTAAAAGTGTATGCGAATAGTTTCTGTTAGTCAAAGAGATACTCAAGAAATCAAAACAACTTATTGCATACGCTCGATGTGAAAGATTTTCTATATACATCACCGAGAGAGTGCGCAAAAGAAAATGATTGAAGCGGATTTTTTTCTCAGTGTATTGTGATTGCATTTAGAAGAGAAAAAGATAATCAATAAAACAAAGACCATTTATAACCTTCAAACGTGCATTTTATCCTCTGATTTAAAAAAAAAATGCTCTGTCGTTGTATCACCAATAGTTATTAAGCAATTTATGATCGATATCGTGTATCATTTTTTTTTATTTTTTTTGCGGTATGCGAAAATAAAGTAAGGATATTTGATCTTGTCTTCATACAACTCATTCCTTTTGATGTCAAACAATGGTTTTTTTAAGCTATCGATCATGTATTTTAAATTGATCATGATCATGATCATGGTTATAATTATATCATATTTGATTTACATGGAAAGAAAAATTTAGAAATGTATTACCATTATTGGAAACTTTGCTCGTTAAGTATATGAAAATATTTATTTCAAAGTACAAAACAAAAAAGAAAGAAATTTTCTTATTTATTACTCTATATCTGAAAGCATTGATTGTATGTGTGTACCTGGTCGCATCTTGATGGTTTCGATTCTTTTTTTTTTCGTTTGCTTTTGGTTTTTTTCTTTGCTGGATTGGTCATATATCAAGATTGTCTTTTTATGTGATATCACTATACCATTAATGTCTCGTTTTTTATTTCTTTTCGATAATGAATATTTCAATAGATTATGTTGAAAATCAAGGCTAGCCAAGGATTTGCCGTATCTACGAGAGGAAAAGGTTATCTTTAATCGTGTAGGCTAATTTGTTTGACTCGATTGCATTGGTACTGAGTCTTGTTGAAACAAAGATTAACTTTTTTTTCTCTTCTTCGTCATAGTCAGTGGTCTAATGTAGGCGACATAACATTCTTCTGCTCCATGTTCACTCGATAGAGTCTTTGAATAGTTCGACATTTTTTTTCTTCTTCTTTCATGAGAAAGAGAAACAGAAGACGATCACGTAATAGTTACTCTCGAACATCTTAGTAAAAGGAAGAAAAACGAAATAAGAACAAAACATATAAATATATAACATACGCACGCTTTGTTTGTCTCTAGATCATTATGCTTAGTCCACTTCGACGAGGACATCATCATGAATTTGATGAGTAAATTATGAGATTTATTATTTATTTTATTTAATTTATTTTATCTAGTGATCCCATGTCTGCACGTACAATAAATGGTCATGGAGAACATTGGAAATCTTCAGGTAAAAATCTATGATGAGTATTTAATCTATTATTGATTAACTTTATATAGTTATTTCTTCGATAAGTATAATACTACTTATCTTTATTTGAATTTTCAATAAAAAATTTTCAAACGGTTTCTCGTTTTTTAATCGATTGTTAGTTGTTGCTATCGTTTATTATCTCGCTTTATTTGGTCATATATCACATCTACTCATTTATCCACCTACATAAATATATATATATATACATATCTTGATCGTAATTGTTGGCTGATTTCTCATAGATTTACGTAAGGTTTGACACGTATGAGTCAAGAATAAAGCGTGATAAATATAGTAACAATGAGATATTCTTCTTCCTCTTCTTCTTTTTTCTGTTCCGTGTTTCTTCTTTTTTCTTCATCAGGTTTTATTATTTGTCCACGATGAATGAATAATTCCTTATACCATGATTCGTTCTTTTATTTGGACAAAGTTGGTTAAGTTTTTTCTTTTTTTTTTCATTTTCTTCTTCTATTTCTCTTTTTCATTTTCTTCAAATTGGTTGTCGTCGTCCGTCTACTACAGGAAAGCGGGCTCTACTAGTTATAAACATTACAATTATTATTTTTCGAATCCTTATCCGTCAAACCTACTTACACAATCATATTTTCACAAACATTCAGACGAGAAGAAAAAAAAAAGACGAAAAAAAATAGAGAATTTAAAAAAAGACACACGTCAATCACCAACACCTTTTTTTTTCCTTCACTTAATTCGAATCAAAACAAAACAGTATCGCAGCATTATTATTACTTACTTATTCGTCGTCAACGTGATCTGTAAAACGAGACAAAATAGAATATATTTATATACAAAAAAAAACATAGCGGAGGAGAAAGTGAAGGATTAAACTTCAAATGACTTTTAATCGAAGTCGACTACCTTTTGATGGTCGTCTAGCTAACAATTATACACCTTCACGTTATTACTTTAGTAATAAACCTAAGGGTATGTTATTGTATATTAACGCTTGTATTAGTCATTTAAAAATCTATAAGTGTATAGGATGAATTTGATTTTTTTGTAACAAACTAGAAGGAAAAATTTAATCTTATTTTTATTTATATCTAGACCGACCAAATGCATCTTTTTTAAACAATAATATATTACCTGATGTTTATACACCACGTCCAAATTCATCTGCATTAAATCTTGATTTATCACGAGCATTTCGTGTTGATGCTTATCTATTAGCTATTGTGCGAATTGACGATAAACGAAGTAAGTTTGAAGAATTTTTTGATTTAAACATAGATATTTCTATACAAACATCAGGAAAAAAAGTTTTATGTGTTTCTTTTTATTTGAAAATGCTTATGAATGCAAATGTTAGATATTTCATCAACACTTATCTTTAGATAGTTTCTATTCGGCTGAAGTTGTTAGTAAATTACGTCAAAAAGAACAAACACAAAAATTTATTAATAAACCATGTTCATTATTTGTTACTGATCGTTCATTTATCATATTTGATCGAGCAACACAAGTAATATATAAAGGGTGGTCCAGAAGTTCTGAATCGATTTGTATAATTAATTTTTTTATATTAAAACATATACTTAAAAATGTGTATCTATGATAAAAAGATGCAGTAAAAGACGCTCTACAAAACAGCCTATGACTGATCCTCCCTGACTCATATAATAAGAAAGTTATAGGCTTAGAAATGTGCTTCACAAAAAAGAAAAATTAACCATGGACTTTCTTCGTCTGATGGTGCCTTCAGTAAAAGTCCCGTAACTTCATCAAAACAAAAGATTTTTCGATCGGGTTTGCTTTATTTTGATCAGAAATGATTGCTCTTCTCTACCTAATTGCAAAATCAAACTTCGATCACGTTTTTTGTTTCTTGGTTGGACACATTGTCGGAAACGGACGTCTTAGATTTTTGAAACTTCATTCTCGAGCACACCATCTACTGTAAAAACTTTTTTTGCAGACCACGAGAAAGAGTGCACTTGAAAGTATCAAACACAAACTGAGTTCTCGCTTTTGCTAAGCTTTTCACGGAAATAATACAACAACAAAAAAGTTCGAGTCGAAAAAATACCGAACTTACAAAATTTTCATTTTTTCCGCGTCGCGCCTAATTTGCTTAGTTGCCTTGATTGAAGGCCTGAAATTAAAGTTTAGATATGATTTTGAAGAGAATTTCATGGCGCTTCTATCTAAAAAGGAATTTGTTTTAAAGGACCTAAGGAACAGGAGTTCAAGCAAAAATACCGAGGTCGAGTTCACCGTTAATTTTTCTTTTTCGTGAAGCACATTTCTAAGCCTATGACTTTCTTATTATATGAGTTAGGGAGGATCAGTCATAGGCTGTTTTGTAGAGCGTCTTTTACTGCATCTTTTTATCATAGATACACATTTTTAAGTATATGTTTTAATATAAAAAAATTAATTATACAAATCGATTCAGAACTTCTGGACCACCCTTTATATATATATTTTTCTTTTTGCTATGTATTTATCAATAAATAAATTTGAATGTATATGTAGATTATTGCAGAAACAATTCCACTT
This sequence comes from Rotaria sordida, assembly GCA_905250125.1. NCBI lineage: Eukaryota > Metazoa > Rotifera > Eurotatoria > Philodinida > Philodinidae > Rotaria > Rotaria sordida. The sequence goes on from CAJNOL010000017.1 coordinate 410,921, forward strand.
GAAAATGTTGATCCAACATGTGTATACTCTGATGAACAAGATACACTTAATGATATATTTATGTATCGTGTATTGGATCGGCATTTAACATCAATAGCAAGTCAGGCTAGTAATTCAAATAGCAATGAATTAACACATGCAATTGTATTTAAATGTTCAAATAAAGAATCGAAACTTCTTGTTGATAATATTCGAAGTGTAAATGGAAAGCCATTAAAAAGTTCTCGAAGGTATTTTGAATGGATTTATTTTTCATTAGATTTTTGTTTTTTTTCATATTTTATGAATGTTCAGTACTCGGTCAGAAACACGAAGTACAATTGATCGTCGTTTAATTGATACTGGGAGAACAACACCTTATAATTCACAACAATTATTACATGAACCTTTACCAATGAATAGTAAGTTGAATTAATTGATAACGTTGTTTTTCTTTAAATAACACTTTTTTTGTTTCAAAGATCCAGCATATGTTGTTGGTCCTCAACATTCATCACGTACAATAAGTCAACCACATTCAACTGTGGTTTCAACAGATCATTATAGACGTTTAACAGAAGAACTAAATAAATGTTTTGATGACATTGAATTATTTATACGCTATATTGAAGCAATTATGGAATATACCAAAGAATTAGAACGTGATTATCGACGAAAGGATAAAAAATCAAGTAGATAGTTTACTATTTTTGAATATTTTATATATTTTTATCATGATTCTTTTTTCGTTTGTTTGAAGGTGGTTTAAAACAAATGGTTGAAAAACTACCTGATGACAGATATTTTATTGATATATTACAAAAATTTAAACATTCATTTAATCTTTTAGGTGAATTAAAATATATAATACATAGTCCAAATGCACCTGAATTAATTCATTATTTATTATCACCATTACAACTTATTTTACATACATTACGTTCAAAACATCCAAATCAATTACAATTAGCATACGATATATGGACGCCTGCATTAACAAAAGAAGCAAGAGAACTATTAATAAATTGTTTAACATCAAAAGAACAAGAAGTTCTATGGAATCTTGGTCCAGCATGGATTCGAACAGCGTAAGAAATTATACGAATGAAAAAAGAAAAAACAACAAATCATTAAAATTTCAATCATTCTTATTTAATGTTTAGTGAAGAAGTACCACAAAAAATTGTTGAATATCGACCACTATTCTTTGAAGGTCGTCCAATATGGTTTCAAGAACCATCTAATGATTATTCATTACAATCAGCACGTAGTATCGATGAACGTCAACCATCAGTTTGGTCTTCTCCTCGAGTATAATGAATTTATTTATATATTTTTTCTTTTGTTTTAATTAAAACTTCTTTTTTAGCAACCAAATCAAAATAATAATAATAATGGTTCATCAATAAATCATCATACAACATTTGCACGACAACCATCACCAGCTGCACAGTTTGATACATCAACTGTTGATCGTTCAAATAAAACCAGTGTAGTAGAAAATTATAATGAACATGCTTGGGCTATTGATAGAAAACGTGCTGGAGCAAAGTAAATGATTAAATTCAAATATTATTTTAATAATACAGTTTATTTTTATAAAGAATTTATGTTGTAAAATTTGATCGTCAAGGACAAAATAATAAAGAATTAACTGTACGATGTGGTGAATTAATTGAAATTGAAAATAATTCAAAGAAATGGTGGCGTGCAAGAAATTTTCATGGTGATGTTGGTCATGTACCACATAATATTGTCGATGAAATCGAACTAGAACAGTTATTAGTTGTATGTAGAAATAATTTATTTAAATGTGTCTTTTTGATTTTACTTATTTATTTTTATGAAAAAAAAAAAATATATAATTTCATTTTTTTTTCTTTTCATTATAGAAAAATACATCATCGAATACGTCAGGTATAAATTCGCATCGTCTTCTAACAAACGCAAATAATCGTTCGCGTCATAACTGATCAAAATAATATAACATTAAAATATCAAGCTTATGCTATCTCTTCACTTTATCACACCTTTATTCGCTTTTTTCTCTTCTTATTTGTCTTTTTTTCTTGTAATTACTGCATGTGTACTATACACTCTCACTTCTTTGTTTCTTTATTGTGCTCATTCGTACACGTATGATCTCTGTGTGTGTGTGTGTGTATGTATATTTTTAATCCAACTTATTCTTGCTATCTAAAATAGAAATATAAGTGAGTGTATCATAACACTCATTTTTTAATCATCAATAATGATCACAAGAATAAATTCAAATAGTGAGATTTTAAAAAATAATTCGTTTTATTTGTCTTTTTTTTCTTCTTCTGTTTATGCATTCGCGCAAAAACAGTATCTTTTCAATTTATACTGTATAACTGCACGTATAAAATATCAATTTCATCAAAAATATTGCAATCATTTTCTTTGTATGTATATACATAGAATTTTTCTTTCTCTATCATTATGTGTACATCCATTTTTCTTTGTTGTTTTTTTTTGTCTATGGGAGGAGAAAGAAAACAATAATGCTATTGTTATTGAGCATGTTGTGCCAATAGTAGCCATCTGATATTGTTAGTTTTGTTCGCTCAATTTCATATTATAATAACTTAGCCAACAATATGGATATCGACGGGCAATTGGTTTTTTTCTCTTCAATGTATATCTTACTTGTTTTAACCAAAATTATAATAAATTGTTTATGTAATCATATCTTTCAAATGTCATTATGTTGATTTGTTTTTAATTATTCTTGATTTTTTTTCTTTTATTGTTGTATTTATCAATCTTTTCTCATTCATGTTTTCCTTTCGAACTTCTTCAATCTTCATCATGTTAAAACATGAATAAACCAAATGTGAGTGAGTGAGAGAGAATAAAACATACACACACACATACATCAGCTTTTGATTTATTGCTGCGTTTTTCACACACACACACATACACATAATTCTTCTTTGCACTGTAGACAAAAATACTGATCATAGTTGTCATAGAAAAAGAAATGAAAATATATACAATGTCTCTTTATCTATGTGCTTTAGTCGTTCTTCCACGTCCATCAAGTGCACCTAATCGAGGATTCACTCATGTCAATGGACATCATCAACATAATACTAATGGTTATACCCAACATCTTCTTCGTTCACCATCCAATGGAAATAATTTTATTATGCAATCAAATAGCACTACATATACAAATCCGACAATTATTAGAGATCACTTATTACAACAAACATTTTCACCATTAGTTTCTTCTCCACCACTTGCTCCTTCTCCTCCTCCACTATCGATTCCACCACCACCACCAATGCCATCACAATTATTAACTAATCGATCATCCACATGGTCAACATTGCAATTACCAGAAAGTAATAGAAAAGGACGACGTTCTCGTTCAAATACCAATTTGTGTAAGTTTCCAAAAAAGAAAAAGAATACAAGCCAGCATTATTTTTACTTCGACCAGTACAAAAAGAAATTGCCATAACTAATGTGAGATACTATCGCTCACCTTTCTGACATAATCAATTATCATGAAATTGCTTCTAATATCTTTACAAAAAAAAACAGTAGTGCATTGGTCGTTATCATAATCATAATCACATCTTAATAGTATAACAATAGAACGAAATAATAGGTGCACTAGTTATCGCTATTGATTATAAGCTAGTATTAGTTGTTGAAAGTAGTGAACGCTGGCGCTTGTACAAGTTACAAAATACTTTTTGTATCCATATACAGACAATTCTATGTAACAATAATGTAAAGGAATTGTGTGATTTGAAAAAGGACAAAATTTGCTATTCGTTCACGGACTTTAAATCTGAAATCTCAACTATTCTAATGCTTATTTCGAGATATTCGTACCAATTTTTTGAGTAATCAAAATGTCTTACTCAACATATGAAATTAATTCAAATCGAAATTTAATAGACTTTCGTACATTTCATGTCTTATTTTTTTTCTTTTTGTGTAAGCTACTCAACGAGTGGATGTATTACAACAAGAATTAACTCAACGTATAACAGATCGAATCGGTTTTATAAGTCCGAACTCATCAAAAGAAGATGTTCAACGATGGTTAGCATCAAAACATATTTCAACCAAGTAAATGCTTCTTTTATTTTCTCTATATATGAAAGAACTTTTTTTGGAGTCTAATATTTTTTTTTTAATTTTTTAAAGACTTGCTCAAAATTTACATGGTATGAATGGTGAAGAATTATTTCAATTAACTAAAAGTACACTTGATCAATTTACAAATGAACATGAATCAGCTAGAATTTATGAATTACTTTTACAACAAAAACAATTAGCTGGTGTAAGATTTATTATTTAAAATTTTAAAAATTCATTTTTTTTTCACCTAGTATCGAACTAGAGATATACCTGAAAGATCACCACATTTAAATAATAGTGCACTTAGTTCTTTTAAAGCAAATACAATCAATGATGCTGATGGTAAAATAAAACAATTGTTTCTTTTCTTTTGTTTTTAATAATATGGTTTTTTAGATAATTTTTCTTTACGACCTGATGATACATTAAGTCGTTCACTAAAAATTAAATTAAAACAACGGCGTGATAGAATCGAACAAGCAGAATCAGCTGATCCTATTGAATTGTAAAATGTTACTTTCTCTCTTCTTTTTTGTTTACTTCATAAGAATTTTGTTTTTCATTTTATTTTTTAAATAAGTACATAGCGGAGAAATCAATAATTTTCTATTCAAAAAACAAAACAAAACAAAAGATGTTCATTTCTATTTTAAGGATGATGAATAGTTGGAATTTTTTTTGTAACATAACGTATAATAAATATTATAACACGAAAAATAAATAATACACAACAAATAATAAGTAATGCAAGTGCAAATAATTTATTTTTATTTGGAATATCTTTTCGATTATAATTTTTTGATACAACACCAGATAATCCAAATATAAGAACAAACCAAGGTAAATATGTATATGCCATTGATGAATAAAATAAAATATTTTCACTAATAAAATAAATAACAATACCAATAAGGACAAGACTAAGTGCAGCTGTTGATGCGTCAGTTATTGATTGTGGACTTCTATTATATATTTGTGATATCCAAATAGTCAAATTAAGTAATGTTGCAAGATATAACCATGTTCCATAAATAGCAAAACCATTATGAACAAATACACGTACAAGCCATATATCTGCTTTGCTTTAAAACAAAAGGAAAATGAAATCAAATATAATCATATTTATAAAAAAAAAAACAACGAAATTTACCAATTTGAATTAATATATTGTAATCGATTACGTTGCAGAAGTATATGTGTAACAATCATTGGAAGAATAATTGTAACAAACATTAAAAAAATGACTAATAATGCCCACTAGATGAAACAAAGATAAAAATTAATTAATAAATCTTTTTCATTTTAACTTACACCAAAATGTTGTCGATCCCAAAGAATAAGCCATCCTATATTTAAACCCATATTTATTATATAATATATAAATATACTAAAATGAAGTGTATTTGGCACAATATATAAATAACCATCATTTGATTTTCGAAATATTCGACTTAATGCATAGATTAACCATGCTGCTTGCCAAAAATAAATTACACCCCATATACTAAATGTCCAACCTTAATTAGACAACAATATTATTGGGTTTTTTTTGTTTTATTATATTTATTAATTTTACCAGCGGGCGTAAATTCAGTTAGATTTTGATCACTTATACTTCCTGTCCGTTGAGTAAATATGCCTTAAAAAAAAAATATTGTTTTCCGTAATGAAAACTTTTAGAATCAAAATACAAAAACACAATTGAAAATCTATGTTGAGGCGTGTCCCAAGTAGACATCTGCATACTAGTCTCGATCCACTCTTTCTATCAAGACTTAAACTACACATTTTTGTCTTTAGTATTCTATTCTAATTAGAGATAACTAAATCGATTATTTTTATTTACGAACTAAACAAGTCTTCAATTGATTCTGGCTTTGATTTCAAGGATCAATACTTTTCGATACCTGGGAATAAGACCGTAACTAGCAAAAACACATGAGTGGAACAAAAAAAAGTTTTCTATATCGAGTGGTCCATAAGTAACCTGGTAGTCTTTGATTGCAAATAACTTTTGATAAGAACAAGATAGAGAGTTGCGGTTTTCACCGTTCGAAAGAGGAGATGAAGACGCATCGAATGATATAAGAGATTTTTTTCACAGAAATTAATAGAAAAATCGGCTCAGAATTTCGAGTAGAATATCTATAACTTCTGAAGGAGTAATTCTCAAAGTGTTTGCTTTGCATAGTTTTGTAGGTTTTTGACTAACAGTCCGAATGCATATCTGATCACAAAAAATTTAATGTAGCCATCTTATGGAATACGTCGACTTAAGTCCTTGTAAAACCTAGATCAAATTAACTTATATTACATAGTTCGATGCGTCTTCATATCCTCTTTCGAACGATGAAAATTGCAACTCTCTATTTTGTTCCTATCAAAAGTTATTCGTAATCAAAGACTTATTTTTGGACCACGCTGTATTCTTTATTTTGATCTATGCATATAAAGAAGTCACAGTACAATCAGTGAGTTTAAATGATTTATTCAGCTTTCATATATATATATTCGATGAATAATACATATTACAGAAACAAATTGCTTCGTTCTAGAAACGAAACTGAATATAAGAGTTTAGTCTTTTTAGAATTCAAATTCTTTTTTTCATTCTTTCAATTTGTGTTTCAAAAAAAGAAAAGTTAAATCTAAAGAAAAAGTTGCTTCATACTATTAGGACCAGTGCTTGCTAAACCATTGAAAACACAAGTGAGAATAAAAGCAGCTACAGCAAATATAATAAGTAATATATGCCACCAACGATGTTGAAAACTAATATTTTTATCGATTTCATTCATAACAAGATTATCTTTGACCAAAATTTTTTCTAATAGAATTAAATTAAATTAATTTTTGAATGTAAAAAAGAAAAGCTAGATCAAAACTTACCTTTATTTGATAAAGAAACTCTCGACATTGAATATGTTTGATAAATTACTTATCCTTGATTTTACTTTCGTTACATCGTATTTATATATAGATGTATATTATCACCTACGTTATATAACTGGTGTCCTCAAGGTTATATAGTATAAAGGTTGTGAGTTCTTTTCTTTTCTGCACACGTATCATTGGTGATTACATAAGCCTGATCGACACGGTGCGACAATATGTGTTTCAAGGACTAAAAAAAAGAAAAAAAAAGAGAAACGAGAGCGACAATTGTGCACTTGTTAGACATCTTGTAAGAGGAAAAGGGCAGGCAACGGTTGTCTGCTTAAAAATGAAAAAAAAAACAAATCAGATTATTTTTACTATAATACAAATGTTTCGATATTTATTTAATAAGAAGAAAAATCGTTTGAATAAATATCATTGGTCATTATATAATCTTAATCGATTTTTAAATCTACAACGTATTCTTGTTGTTTTATTTCTCATAGTCTTATTTTCTATATTGAGAATTTCGGGTGAGCGTTCTTTACTTGAAGAAAAATCAATTGAAATGATTTCCTTTTATTCTATACTAATATTAAATAGATAATAGAATTAAATTTGGAAAATATAATTATGTATTTGATAGAGAAACAATACTCGAAATACGTTCCTCACATTTTTATAATATTACAATTGCTCAGTCAGATTCATTACGAATGTTACGATTTGATATGTCATCTATTCAAGGTGTTATTCACCTTAAAAATCCATTTATTATTCTATTGAATTATATGCGTTTACAATTTCTTTGTCTTTTATGGAAATCTGAACCAGAACGTATACTTATTATTGGTCTTGGTGCTGGTATATTACCAAAAATTTTTCATTATCTTTCATCAAATACATTAATTGATGTAGTAGAAATTGATTCAGAAATAATGAATTTAGCACAAAAATATTTTGATTTCAATGAAAATGATCATATTCGAGTTTATATTGAAGATGGTCAACATTTTATAAAACGTCAACCATCAAATCAATATGATGTGATTATAATTGATGCATTTACAGTTAAAAATCATGTTCCACATAAATTGCGTACATCTAGATGTATTGCAGAATATTTACGTACTTTAAAATCGACTGGTCTTGTTATAGGAAATTTTTTTTATGAACAAGAAATTCGATATAGACAAATATATAAACGTGCACTATTCAAACAAATCTATCGAGGAATAATTCAAAATAATCATATTCTTATTGGACTTAATCAACAAGCAAAAATTTTTAATCAGACTGAATTACAATTAAGAGCAAGAAATCTTCAACAAAGTAAACCATTATTTGATATCAATTGGGTTGATGAAACGAAATATATTCATATTGAATACGATGATGAATGAAATAGATCGACAAACATTTTCACAGATAAAATTTCAATTATAAAATTGCAAATAAAATAATTCTCTACAGCAACACGTTCTCTCATGATTTGTATTATATAACATTAACACTAGAAATGTATATACAGGATAATCCAAAAGTAAGGGAACAAAGCATTTTTTCGATTTCTTTTTCGTACATTGTCAGTTAGGCTTCATATTTATACCACATATTCTAGGTAATACCGGTAAAAGATGTAGCATATGCTCAGTCTTTGGGTACTAGAATCCAGTGGGTCCAAAAGTTTTTAGACATGGATGCAGTCGAAACAAAATTTTCGGACCCGAACCCGATGAGCTCTATTAGGACTTAATCCACTTGTGATGCATTACGGATATTTCAAAATCTTGACAATCAACTTCATCCATATATAACTATGTCTTATAATCTCTGAAAATGATGCATCGGTCGTCTTTCATAGACTCATTAACTTTGATATCTGATTGACCTTTATAGTATTACGATTTTTACATGGATTTATGGATCAGAGAGTACGGTATAGGACAGAATCAGATCTTGATACTCTGCAAATTTGAACATTAAATTTTCAACCTCAGAAAGAGTGTTTTTTTGATTCTGATAATGATACTTATTTACTGTCTGTTTCGGAACTTAATAATGCGTCGAATTCATCTCCACCTTGTCTTGTCGATGATTCGACTTGATCTTCTTCAAATTCTTATACGTCTGAACAATTAAAAGAATACTTATTGGAAAAATACAAGGGGGAAAAAGCGGATTTTTTTGGATTTAAAATCCGGAAAAATCCGAAAAAATCCGAGAAAATCCGAAAAAATCCCAAAAAATCCCAAAAATCCGAAAAAATCCCAAAAATCTCAAAAAATCCGAGAAAATCCCAAAACCCAAAAAATCCCAAAAAATCTCAAAAAATCCCAAAAAATTCAAAAAATCCAAAATCTAAAGTAGTCTTCAGCAATACACTCTGATCATATTTTTAAGTGTGTGGAACATAGATAACCAGTTTTGAAGGCTGCTACACAGGAGAAAAGGTCCCTAGTCGAGAGGCCCCACTTCCCCTCGGTCCGCGGAGGAGTCCCTGTCGTCATTCTCCTAGGACTTCCAGCGGGACTTTATAATGAGATTTCACTGGGGGGTGGATATTATGATAAAAACGTCGACACGATCGTTTACAGTCGTCGTAAGTTTCATGGTGTATTTCTGGGGAGTCTCTGACAAATCCCCAGGAACTCCCTAGCAAATCTCTAGGAACTCCCACGTACATCCTCGGGGAGTTCTTGACTACCTCGTAAATCCCCGAGGTCTCCCTGTCGCAAGTCCCTGGAGATTCGTAAGGGGATTCTTG
>CAJNOL010000018.1:0-30147 GCA_905250125.1 Rotaria sordida
GATGAAATCAGATATAATTCTAGACAATATCATCGTAAAAAAAATTTGAACAAAATATTTTTTTTTTTCATAGAGAAACTTTTAAAACTTCGAGATATACATTGAAACAGTATGATTATCTTTCTTGATATTATTTGTCTATTCTATTTGTTAACTTATGATCAATAATTTAAATTTATCTGATTCATGTACAATTATATTATGGTTGTAGTTACATTAAAAAAAAAACGATAAATTCAACGAAAACAATGTCATTGCCATTATGTTTATTGTTGTTATATTCAATGTAATACATATTTTGAATACATAGAAGAGAATATTTGTAAATAGAAAAACAAAGGAAAGAACAAACATACACCTGACAATACCTTTGATAAAAATATATATTTATATCACACATAAATTTTGGAAAAAGAAAAGTTTTTATAATTTCTTAATCTTTTTGTAGCAATTATTTAACTTGGTCTACAACAGAAGATCAAACGACGAAAATTAAATCGATCATTTCTACCAATTGGTTCATAAAATAATGATGAAAAAATATTTTTCTTTTTTGATTTTTTCATTTCTTCAGTAGTTCTATCATATGTTTCGTGATTAGTTATTGATGATGTACGATAATTAAATGCAAAATTTTCTTTTACAGGTTTATGAAATTCAAGCTAAAAAAAACCGATTGATAAATAATATAATTAATTAAATCATATACTATTTTTGAATCATGTTGACGAACAAGATCAGAGGCAATTTGTTCGAAAAGTTCAAGAACATTTTCACCTGTTTTACAACTTGTTTCAAAATAAGTCATACTATTTCGTAAAGCGAACTAAATATAGAAAATAAATAATAATAATAATTTTAGATTATAGTTTTTTACACGTCGGCCAGTTTCTTCATCAACTTTTCGATTTTGACTTAAATCAATTTTATTTGCTATTAAATATCGACGTTCTATATCTAATCCAGTCTAAATATTAAAGATATTAGATAAATAAATTTAATAATAAAAATTTCATTTTTATTTTAATAAACTTGTTCAATTAATTGATTAAATTGTTGAATTAAATGAAATGACTCTTCATTCGTAACATCATAAACTAGTACAAATGCTTTTGTTGATGCATAATAATTTTTACCTATTGTTCGAAAATTTCTTTGACCTGCTGTATCCCTTCATAGGAATAAAAAAAATCAATTTCCAAAAACAATAAAAACAAAACGTCAACTAGTACATCTTACCATATCTGTAAATTGATCTTTGATTTTTCAACTGGAATTATTTTATTAACAAAATCGATACCTATAAAAAAATCAATTTGATATTTTTCATTTTAAATTCAAATTTATATTAATACCAATAGTAGAACCAATGTCTGGACGAAAATCTTTTCCAGCAATAAATCGTTGTAATGACGTTTTTCCTACAAGTGTATCACCAAGTAGTAGAACTTTGTATTTGACATCAAACAATTTATTATTGACTCCATTCGACATTGGCCGTCGTCGAATAAAGTTATTACTCTTGTTTAAAGGTTGTTGATTACTATGAATGAAAAAACAAAAATATTTTAATTTCAAATTTAGTGCTTACGGAGAAGAAATCAAGGTTATAGTTCGTACGATGTCATCAGTCCTCCATACCTGTTATTATCATTTTATGTGTCATAGAAAGATAAAATAAGAAAAAAGAACTTTTTCCCTCTCTCTCTCAGTTTTATCATCAAGTGTTCTTTTTTTCGTAGGTCTTTATTATTATCAATTATTCTATTAAAAAAAAAACCTGGTCTTCCGTATCGAACACAATGATGATGTAGCATTGTAATCAATGATAAATCCTGGATTGTCGCTTGCAGTACCATTAATAATCATTATTCACAAGGTAACTTTTTCTTTATAGAATTATTTATAATACCACCGAAAATGGTAATAATAATGGAAGCACTAACACAAAAAAAATGTTGGCATCACTGACAAGTCAGAGAATAACATATGCATTACATCGTATTCTGATGTTTTGAGAAGCAAAAAAATAACAGAGAAACATTGTCTTATCTGTTTGTCATGAATATCTATCTTTACTGTATTGTATTTAGTACGAATAAATGATATCGAATTTTTAGATATTAAAATAAACAATAAAAACATCAAAGTCTAGTCTACAATCATATCGTACATACTTCGTTTCATTTAATGGTACCATTTAGATTTTATCTAAACGAGTAAATGAATATAAAACTGCACTGCTGTTAGTAAAAATAGATCATATTTCTTGCACGATGTATTGAATGTTAATAATACAAATTGATTTGAATGAAATGAAAATTGATTCGAATGTGTAATCTTGCCTGTCATAATTGCTCTTTTCATTCTATTACTTGCTATAAAAAATTAATTCAAGGTAAACACGAAAATGTCATCTTAAACAATAGCTCTTCTAATACACACACGTACATTTTGTTTGATTTTTTTTGCAGCAGCATTCTTCTTTTTCTCTCGTTTCCTTATCACTCTTCAATTGTATGTATGTATATACATGTGTAGGTAGAGAAAAAAGAGCATTTGTACATGTTAGTTAGTTTCTTTAATCGCGTATTACGAATTCTATTAGTAGATAATACATTCCATTTAATTCTTATGGATTAGAATTTGATAGAGATTCGAATCACATTAGAGTTATACGAGATTTTGATAATGTTTTTAATTACTATTGAAAATATTATGAAAAAATTAGAGACACTGGCAAAAACATAATTGAATTGAATATCATCATATATGCCTAGTTGAATATTCACATAATGTAGAAAATATTAGTTGTTTCAAACAACTAAATTTTAATCAATAGTTTTTATGTATCTCTTATTTTGTCTTTTTGTTTTCTATTGAGTAGTAAGTTATGAGTAATAACAATAGTTACAAATAAATTAAAACAACATACAAATAGAACAGTACAACGATAAAACGATAACTAATATGTCATAACGTTTGTTTCTGATAGAAGTAAGAAACATTTTGATATAAAACTCTAAACTCAAGTATAAGTATATTGAAACTCTTTATGAAATAGTAAATAACAATAACATGTAAAAATAACTTTATAGATATTAATCAAACTATTATCCACGATGTTATATGATGTTGTCTCTGAATTGAATAGAACTAAATTCAAATCAAGATTTCTCAATTTATTGAAAGTTCTGTTATATAAAAACATAAATTTATCATACAATAAGAATTTGTTTTACTAATCTTTATTAAATAATATTTCGATACTACGTAAAGTATCAATATTTGCATCATTTTCTTTTTATTGTTTGATAATTGACAATATTCGAATAATACTATTGAAGTACATTATCGTATATTGATGAAGTTCGTTTTTTGCTATGAGATTTTTTTGTCTTCTCTTCTATATTAAATAATAACGGTGGAATAATAATAAAAAAAAAAATTCTTTGTTTGCTCTGAAAATTGATGTGTACTTGAGTCTGAAATAAGATTCAAACGAAGGAAAGAAAATAAATGAGTTCAAATACTCGACATCTTCTCTTTTACTTTTCTTTTCTTGTCTATCAACAAATCAATTATTTGCCTTCTCATTTAATGTAAAGACACTAAAGTAAAAAGAAAAGGAAAGAAGTGTGCAAACATTCAACCATATGTTCATCATAAGGAATCGAATCATATTTGTATTCATACAACGTTTACAGTTGCGATGGATGTTAAAGCAAAATAAGAATCGAATAAATATAAGCATAAATAATGAACTGTTTTTTTTATTAAAGAATCATATATAATATAAGTTATATCGATAAAAGTAATGATCTACATATTGATTATAGCTCAATGTTTTGAACGATAGATATGAACAAAAGACATTTTTTGTCGACAAAATTTTTACGATTTTTTTGTTTTGTTTGAAACAGGAATGATGAAATAAATTTTTTCATATGAATAAAAACTAAAGTTGCATACATTGAGGTTCTCAATTGCCTTGAATTTGAATTGAAAATGAAAGAATTTTTGAAATTTGTATTATTCAACCATGACGAATCATTCTGCCATATCCACCTAACTTATAATAATCATATTTGTTTTTTGGCTTTGATTCTTGTATATTTCATATTGTCATAGTTCATAAAGAAAAGATAGGTTTTCTTATATGAGATGTAGATCATCCTAAATTTTATAATACAAAAAAAAAAAAAATCTTTCACAGATTCTTCATAATCCAAAATTGTTAGAAAGATTTTTTTTCTCCGCTATGATAATAGTTTCCGAAATCTTTCTATGAGTTTTATTTTGTTTACGAACTTGTCTTTTTATATTAAGCATCAAAATATGCTCTAAATTATTTTATGTTTATCGAATTGTTTCTCTTCAGATATAGGGAACCATACAAATACATAATTTACATCATGTCAAAGAGTACTATTAGTATCCTGATGATCTTCTGTGAATGCTATTCGAAATTCATTTCTATGAAAATTTTCTTTCAGGTTTAGGAAGTCTAAAAACTATTTAATTATCATGAAAAAGTATGGATGCTGACTTTTACTAATGCCACTGATAAATACATTTAATCATGTTTCGTTGACAATTAAATACACTGCATAGATATTTTGATTACAAAAAAATAAAATAAAATAAAAATATTTTTAATCAAAACATAAAATAATAGTTTTTTTTTATTCTTCTAGCTTGTACTTTATCAAATAACAGAGAAGAATCACAATAATACACCGCTATATTAGTTTCCGATAGAGTAAAACAAAAAAGAAAATGTAACTGAAAATTTTGAAATTAGGTATTTCATTCAATTACATACAGGTATTTGATTTGCTAAATATGCTCAAGTCACAATTGTTTTTTGTAAAAAATAACATCAAGCAGCAGCTGTTGAATGAATAATTAAAATTAAAAGAGCTAGATTTCAATTGAAAACTTGATACCTCTACGAGACACATTTAGAAGAAAATGAGAGTTCATTATGCAAATGTGTTATAAAATAATTCAAAACTTCTATATTTTGTCAGAAAAGATCCATTTGTAGAATCTATGAATATATATATGAGTTTAGTGATTCTAAGAAACTCTACTAAGCTCACACTGAATCTATAAAAGTTTATTAAGATCTATACGGTTTACCGCAATCTGTTAGGATGTCGATCCATATATGTTTAGTTTTTTACCGTCGCCCTCATCCTAGTCTCTGGTGGATCTCACCGAAACTATCAGGGGCGGCGCAATGATTTCAATCTAGCATAGCCTCAACGTTTCAGCCAAACCAGGCTGAGGAGCAGGTTGAAACATGATTTTCTTTATTTGTTTACTTGAACAAAATCAAGAACTAACGAAGTAATAAAGACATGCTACTTTAAAAAGAAACAGACTACGAAGAAATAAAATCAGAGCAGATGTTGTTCAAATCAAGTAAATCCAATTTTTCTTTATGAATACGACGAATAATAACATAATTTAAACATTATTGGATCATTGCACAGCGTAAATATGTTTTTTTTCGATTCATAACACTAAACGATTGTTCAACGATGGCTGTTGTAACGGAAACTATCAAAGATAACGATAACAATTTGCTGTATTCAGAAAACATAGTTTTGCCAGCTTATTGCGTATTTAAAAAATAAAGTGTGGACTGACCTTGGAACAACATGTCGTCTGTCAGATGAAAACGCAAATTAATCAATAATAGAAAATTTTTATATTTAATAGAGTCTACTCAGACCTCGTAGCTCCGCCGTTCATGAAAACTATTGATAGAAATTAATAGAGACTGGATTATTTTAGAATTGATGTTTTTTTTTGTATTACTTTGTAATTCATCTCAGCCATTCAGTGGAAAAAGAACTTTCTTCGATGTTAAAGAACACTCGAATGAAAAGCATAAGAACTATTTATTTTCTTTGTAATTACTAATCAAACGCATTTGTAGTTCCAATAAATTTCCATTATTTGCTATTGATTCTAAATATTTTCTATTGTTCAGCATGTTATTAATATTATAATCGACTCAAAACTTCAGCATCTTTTAATCTTCATTAGTTTAAACTTGTTTTAAACTGTATGTCATAATATTTTTTCATCAAAATGCTCTTTGTCTAAGTATAATTTATTTAATTATCGATCAATTTGACTCATATTTATTTACTAACAGAAATATTTTTTTTTCAATAATCGAATCTTTTTTTAGGTCAACATGAACAATAAATATATTAAATACTATCAGCTTTGAACTATTTTCTATTTAAAGCCACTTATTCTATTAATATAACAGTGATATTTATTCAATGGTTTACAGAAAAAAAAACAATAAAATATATATTAAAAGATTAAAATCTATACAATCTTTTAATTATATACTATTGTTTTGTATGAAACACGATCTAAATGGAGTATTAAAGTATATAGAGTAGAAATTTGCACTCATTCCTACAGACCGTGACAGACGCTAGCCGGAGCCTATGACATACATTATTGATTTACGGTCACAGACCGTATATTAATAACGGCTCGTTAAACTATGTTAACTATTTCCTTATTGAGTTTTTGAAGGATTAAGTCAAACGAGAGTGAAGAAGTGTGTGCCAACATAGATAGAATAAAACAATTTTTTTTCTGATCAGCTACATTGTATTTCATATTTTAATTTCCGCACGAATTGGACTAAGAGTTTTTTCTGTTAGGTATACAAATATTCGATAGTAAAGATAATATCAATATATTTTGTTTGATTCTAATTGTTTTCAGAAAGAATTAAGTTCATTATGAAAAAATAATGTTTTATTATAAAAATTAATCATTAACTCAAATCATGATTCATATTAATCGTCAATAAACGATTTAATGTCTAATTAAGTATTGTTTTCTTTTTTTTCCTAATGATATATTTCCGATAATCTCTTCTTTTTTTGTTTTGTTTTTAGAATTGTTAATTCTTATAAATAAATTTCTAGCTGAGATAATAGTTGCACAAGATTTACATTAATTATGAATTCATAAATATGGAAATAATCATTTGTTTGTAGAAAGGCCTATATGTCGACGTTTAGTTTTTGCAATAAAAACTAAATAAAAAAAATTTCTCTTCTTTTATCAGTGATGTTTGGAAATGTCAGACAGTGACGGTTTGTTGATCATCATCATAATCATTGAATAAATTGTAAATCGGTCGTTCAGACGACAAGAAAAATCGATCTATACATCTGTCAAGTAGAAAAAAATAGATATATATATATTTATTTATTTATTTATTCTACTCTCTCTCTCTTCGTTTTTTTTTCTATTCTGTTATGTCGAAAATTTCCCTAATCAAATTAGTCTATCCGACATCTACGATGAGCGTTGTGCGGTGGCACCAAATCAATTTGCTATTTTTCATCAGTACAAGTTCGATTGAGAGTCTCTTTGCCGATGTTTTTTCTGATTTCTCAAGTTAGACATGCACGAGAAAAGGAACAGAAAAATAAGTACAGGTGTTCTCGATCGATTAAAACAAACAATTACAATAAAAGAGAGAGAGAGAGAGAGAGAGAGAAAAAAAAGAAATGTTCAAAAAAGAGAACAAAACTGCTATATTGATCTCGTGTCTTTTTCTTTAAAAGAACAAATATATAACAGGTATGATTTTCTTTGAACGTACAAAATGCTCACGATTTATTTGTCTAACATTAACAGCAAAGAAAGTAAGAAATGACTACCTATTTGTTTGCTTGATTGAACTAGTTACTAGCCGCATTTTTCTTTCTTTTTCTTTTTCCCTTTTGTTTCTCTTATTCTTATTTAATAATTATATTGAAAATAGACGCGAGAGCGAAAACTCAACAACGAGAAAGAGAGAGAGGGAAAGAGTAGAGAAAACAACAAGCGAATGTTAGTCGCTTGCTGATTGAATCTTATTTCCTAATTGTTGTAATGGCTATGTGTGCAACGAGGAAAACGTCTTCCGTTTGTGATCAGTCATTGACTTTAGATAGTAAAATGATGTGTAACTAGAATTCATCGTTCATCAGTTCTTCTGTTGAGAACAGACTAAGAAACGACATCATTATTTGTAAACGTTGATAAAGATGATTATCGCATCGATCGTCTTCTAGATTTTAGCTTATAAAGATGACGACGGCATTCAATGTCAATATTTTAATGTCGTGAGCTGCAAACATTCTTCTTCTTTTTCTTTTTAGTTTTACATATAAATTAATTCTTTCTTATGATCGTTCATTCCCTCTACAATAGTCGAGAATGCCAAGATGATTTTCCCTGTTTCTGTCTCTCTCTCTCTCTCTCTCTTTTTTTTTACTACTCACAGTAGTTTTTTTTGCCCATTCTGCCTATCGTATTAAAAATAATGCAAGTATAGATATCGACGAGGGACATTGGGAGAAAAAGAGAAACAGAAGATTTTTCTTCTAGCCTATTTTATAGGCTCTTTTTCTCTATTGCTATGTTTTGGAATGCATTAGAGCAAGTGTGTTGAATGTGTCAATACTATAACACTCGTCGTCATAGTCATGTAGTTCTCATTTGGCGATCTGTTTTGTCATCTATCTACTAATTCTTTTTCTTTTTCTTCTTCACCTCATTTTTTTTTCATATAAATATGCTTAGTTATTCTTCCAGATCATTATTACCAATGCAATACAGTCATCAACAACAATTATCATCATCACATACTTATTTTACTCCTATTCAAACAACATCATCAATGCAATATGCAACTATCTATCCGACGACGCCATCTCCCATTTCACTTTCATCAACACAGAATAAAAAACAACAAATTCAGTTATCATCTCAATTAACACCTATACAAGCAACAAATTCATCATACATGTCACCGATAGCTTCACCAACAGCTTATATGTCTCGTGGTTCAACGTCACCATCATCCGATTTAAAAGATACAGATACAGTAAAATTATTTGTTGGACAAATACCAAGACATTTAGAAGAAAATGATCTCAGACCTATATTTGAAGAATATGGACAAATCTATGAATTAACTGTACTTAAAGATAGATTTACTGGCATGCATCGTGGTAAGGAATTAATAAATAAAATTTGCTTTCTTCTTCATTTGCCTTTAGGCAAAATATTATTCCCTATATCTAATCAAGTAAAACACATATTTCCGGTTCTTATTTATATCTGAAATGATATAAATGACATGTTCGTTTCTTTTTTTTTCTTCTATGAAGGTGAATAATATTCTCGAGAAATAAATGATCGATTGATTGAATTCAAGACATAGGGAAGAACGCGTGGCCACGACCATCTGTCTGACCGAAACATGAAATAGAATAGAAGAAAAAAAAAAAAAAAACAAGAGAGACTCGATGACTTGTCAAATATGTTTCGTTCATGACGAGAATAGTTATTTTTCGTTCACACTGGTCACAAAAAAAAACGAAGGGAAAAGGAGAAAGAGAAAAAAATTATATTTATTCTTTTCCCCTTGACACTTCTCTCATATCATAGTGGCACTGTTTCTCTTCTCGCGCAGTGACGGTCGACGACCAGCGGCAATGAACGATATTAATAATCATTTTATTTTCTTTTTTTCCTTGACAGATGGTCAACTTTTAAAATAGAACGAAAGTAGCAAACGTTGTATTCATTCAGTTTTTACAGTTTCATCATGTTGGTTGATACACTCAATGGTAAGGAGATTTCGACAGATGTCATCTATTTAAAAAATTATATATGAATATTGAATATGATAATATAAGTACTCTTATAAAAGAACAAATCTGATTTTTGTTTTGTGTCTTTCTAGGATGTGCTTTTCTCACCTATTGTCACCGTGAATCTGCACTTAAAGCTCAACAAGCATTACATGAACGACGAACATTGCCAGGCGTATGTATTCTAGATGTCACTATTATATATATATATCTATAAAAAACAAAAAATGCATAAATGAAGCTCACATGTTAAATTTCTCATGTATTCTGTTCAATAATGACATGTCAACTTAAAAAGACCTATAGGCAAACATAAGAATATATTAGTAGAAAATTAGGTATGACACTCGATTGATTAATGTATTCCTAAAGTCATGTCTATATAACAAGTGATATGAAAAATAATCAGGGGTGTCCCGAATATAGGTGTCAGTCCTTCAGCCTTGAGAAAATTTTTCCAGCGAAGTTTCAGCGCTTTTTTGTTCACTAATTCTCAAAAAACTGCTGGATCTCCTCCACGAATCTGATCAATTTTAGCAAGAATCTTTCAATCGACGGGCCTTCCCTTCAATAGTGGTGACCTCAGAACATCCCTGAAAATATGAGAATAAGTGCAAACAAAATTCTTTACTTATGTGTTTAATTTAAAAAAAAAGAAAATAGTGTAATCAACAAGATGATATTTTATTTCATTGTTCTCTTACAAATATAGATAGTCAATGAACATTGATTTCTTTCTTTCTTTTTGTATCTATATATTTGAAGAATTTCTTCATTGACAATAGAAAAATAAATATAAATCAATGCATCGATTTCATTTACAGATTTCATATGAAAATATATAGAATCATTAGCATCCTCTATTCCTACTTTGTTCGCATTTATTCTTGCATTCGCTTGCGCCTTTTTTTTTCTTCTCTATGTATATACATATATGTTCGTTTCATCTCCCGATTTAATACAATAGACGCATGCTGCTATTTCCGACTCACACAATGAACATGCTTTTCCTTTTTATAAATAGCACGCGACAGACGAGATTTTTTTTTCTCATCAACTTATTTTTTTCTTCTCATCGTCGCTCTTTTTTTTTGTTCGGAAAACTATTCATATATATAAAGAGAGAGAGAGAGAGAGAGAGAAAGAATTTGTATAGTAGCCATCGAATCAATCTAGTTTTTTGTATATATGAGTAGTTTTGTGCGTGTTTGAAAGCATGCATTTAGACTCCGACTAGCTTATGCCAGTTGAAAAGCGCTTTAGCGCGCAATGAAAAGAAAATATCGTAACAACAGCACTGATACGTCGCCTTCTACTTCTTCGGAATCGTCAGCTACAATTGTAAGTTTAGCATGAAAACGTCTATTTAGATGAAGTCTCTTATTATTAATATATTAAAACATTTTTTCTTTTTATCTCTTTTTTTCTCATTCATTAAATACGCTTAAGTTCATTAATTGTCATTACCATTTTTACAAAATAGAAAGAAAAAAGAACCTAGAATACCATTATGGCACGTGTCGATTTTCTCCTTGATTGCTTCTTTGAACTCAACCGTTGTCGAGAGTATATAATTAGTAATGTTCAAGTGAATGAAAGATATACAGATGACTAAATGGAGATGTCAGCAAGCTTGTCGTATTCCATGTCTATCATGACAAACGTCAAGCGTACTAAGAATAAAAACGGAATCGCCTCTGGCGAGTTGCAATGAGCGTGCATGTGTGCTTTCTGACTAAACGATGACGGATAGAGGGAGAATGAACGCCAATGCATATACATATCATAGGATTGCGTGCTTGACAATTAATTTTCGAACAGACAAGATGGTACCGAATACTCCTCCCTTTGTTGAAACGGAAGTGCTATACCACCCAGTCGATAGTCTCCTCATCCCGATTGCTAATTATGTAGCTTAGAAGAAACTTACAGAGAGAATTAGAGAACGCAAGAAAAAAAAATGTGAACGAGACTAAAACGAAGCAGAAAAAGTAGTAGGATAGAGAAGGGAAAAAGAAAATGGAGTAGTTGTGTAAAGACAAAACACACATACACAGACACGTAGACATATTTTGACAAATAAAAAAATGCAAAAATCTTTCAAGAAAATTAATTTAGTTTTTTGTTGTTTTAGATGAGTCGTCCTATTCAAGTCAAGCCGGCTGATAGCGAATCACGAACAGGTAAATCTACTCATCCTTAACATTCGATTGGCCAAAATAAATCTTGGTTGTTTTTCTTTATCTAACGGATCGTTTATTCATTGGCTAATAACATTTATTTCATGTCAGTAAAGAATTGTTATTAGCAAGTCTTAAATAAAAAAAAGAAAACAAAATTTAATATTCATCATATTTTCTTTCTCTTTATGAACCATTGAATAGCGTTGACAAACCATATACACATTGATGGTCGATTTTTAGAGAAGATAACACTTTCAAAGTAGAGTAGAAAAAAAAAGGAAATTAACAATCTATTGTTGATGACAGAAAGCGGAAGTGACGCAGCAACAGTCAAACTATAATAGTCAAGATTTGAACATTGGAATAGAATTAAAAAAATGCAAACTTTTTCCTTTCCTTATTCGTCGTCCGCTTCTTCTTCTTCTTCCCATCGTCATGATTTCTTTTTTATGATTAGCACCTGTATATCTGACTTTAGCATCAGCATCAGCAACAACAAATATCGATGTGAGTTAGGTAGAATATATATCGATATGTATATATATATATATATATATTGTCATTTATTTATTAATGGTGGTAATGGTACCTGTGTAGTTGCTGATCACTCTTTTCTATATCTCTAATTAAATGGTGTAATGTTAAATCGTCGTGCTGGTTTTTGTCTCGGTTCATATCGATGTGCTCAGCCTCTTCGTTGTGAAAAGTCACATACATCTTTTTCATTTTTCTAATGATTATCTTTGTTTCTTAATTTTTTTTCTGTCATTCTTATTATACACATACGCATATGCACACATCAGGTTAATTGTAGTTAGCGAGGAAGAAAGAATTCTTTTTTTTTGTTCCCTGCAGAAAAACGACAGCGCACGCTCATAAAAAAAAGGAACTCGAGAAGAATAAAGAAAAACAAATTGTCCAATCGGTGAAGAGTGAGCGAGAACAGCAGCAGCATCCTCGTTTTTTTGTCTGACAGACAAAAAAAAGAGAGTCTAATAAGATTTCTCATCGACGATAGAAATTTGACCCGACAAAATATAGAAAGAAGAGCGGTTGAATAGCTAGCTAGGTAGTCGAGAAATAGAGACAGAGAGAGAGAGAGAGAAAAAGAGAGTGACTACTTTTTCCGGTCGACAAAAAAAAACGAAGAAGAAGAAGAAGAAGCAGAAGCGAAGTAGACGCTAGGGATTTCCGAGCGAAGAGCAGAAGAGAAACAGAAGAAATTTTCTTTTTTTACATCTTCATCAGTCTTGTCCTTATATTCCATATTACACACACATACATATATATCTATATACATGATGGTGACAGCATCAAACCAGACTCAACCACAGTATTCAACAACTTTTAATCGAATACGAACTTTAGGTGAGAAGAAAATAAAATAGTTTCACCCATACATAATTAAGTTAGTTGAAGAGTGTGTTTGTGTGTGTGTGTGTGTGTGTGTGTGTATGTATGTAGTCACAAATGACAGATGTATTTGTATGTTTAGATAAATGTATTTTTTATATGTTGTTTTTTCTCTTAATAGAAGATCGCAAATTATTTGTTGGCATGTTGAACAAACAAATGACAGAAGAAAATGTTCGTACTATATTTGAACCATATGGTACTATTGAAGAATGTACAATTTTACGTGGACCTAGTGGTGATAGTAAAGGTTGTGCATTTGTTAAATTTGCTACACATAATGAAGCTCAACAAGCTATACAAAATGTACATGGAAGTCAAACATTTCCAGGTGCATCATCATCAATTGTTGTTAAATTTGCTGATACAGAAAAAGAACGTCAATTAAGACGTATGCAACAATTAGCTGGTCCTCTTGGACTTTTATCGAATCCTTTAGTACTTCAACAAATAGCAGCAAATTTAAATTATCAAGGTTATACACAATTTCAACAACAAGCTTTATTAGCATCATCAAATGGTACACATCCAACAGCATATACGACAATACCAGTTATAACAACATCTGGTCAACCGATGACTAATGGTACAATGACACCATCAACAGGTAATTAGAGAAAAAAAATCCTTTTTCATAGATAAAAAAATTAAATATCAAGTTGAAATTCGAGTAAAATAATCTCATAGGTGATTGTGACAATATGGACTTTCCTAGTTATTCTTTAGTCAATGCATCTCCTGTCAATAATGGTTCAGCAACAATTTATCAAACAACAGGACCAGGTCCAAATGGTCAACCAACAGATTTATTTTCTTCGGGAATGCAATATCCAAGTAAAGAAATATATTTTTAATGAAAAAAAGAAAAACATTTATTTACATTAATTATTTTTCTTTGATTATCATCAGTCGTTGGTCAAACAATTGATACAGCAACTGGTTTACAACTACAACAAACAACAGCTTATACAACTTTACCTGCTCAATATCCTATTTATGCTCCAACAGCAATTTATTCACATTTACCAACTACAACACTCATTCCAAGTACATTAACATCACCAGGAAAAGAAGGTTAGTTATGACAAAATTTAAATTTAGAAGATTTTCTGTTATTAGTGAAATGTTCTTGTTTTTTTTTTTATTTTTAATTTCTTTTTCTCGAAATAATATTTTAAACGATTTCGATTTCATAGCTTTACCACAGTTCTTCGGACCTGAGGGTTGCAATCTTTTCATCTACCATTTACCACAAGAGTTTGGTGATTCCGAACTTGCATCAATGTTTATGCCATTTGGCAATGTTATATCGGCCAAGGTCTATGTTGACCGAGCCACGAATCAATCCAAATGTTTTGGTACATATTTAATGTTTCAATGTTATTGTTTATATATATATATATGTCGTGAGAGAAAGAGAAAATAAAAGTAAACGAATGAAGAGGACAAAAAAAGAAGATCTGAACTTAGTAGTGGATCGCCGCATCAAGATATTTAGTTTGAAACATTGATTGCTTTTTTTTCTATTCGATGTTGTGATGTGACAATCCAATGCAGTTCTCTTTTTTTATTCTCATTGCACGCGTGATCTTTTCTTTTCTCTTATCTCATTTGAGAATTTCATTAATTAAATGTATTTTCTTTTCTTTTTTTTTTTGCTTTTAGGATTTGTTTCTTATGATAATCCTCAATGTGCTCAGCAAGGTAAAAAAAAAAAAGAAGAATTTCTTTTTCTTTTATTTTAATCATGTTCTTTTTTTAAGCCATACAATCAATGAATGGATTTCAAATCGGAATGAAACGTTTAAAAGTTCAATTAAAACGTCCAAAAGATTTGGCTAAACCATATTGAAATTTCATTTGTTTTTTCTGCGACGCACAGTGTATTTCTAGTCATGAATAATAACAACGAAATTGTGTGTCTGTTTATTCCATTCCTAGTCAAACAATAAGTTTTTCTTTTTTTTTTCTTCTTTTTTTTTCTTGCCGATAGTCAAGATATATTCATCTATTTATTCGACTTTAGACAGTCATTCATTCATTCATTCTTTTTTTTCTATTATGAAATTTGTTGCGTTAAAATTTTTGTTTATTTTCCTTTTTTTTTTTGACAAAAAACAAAATAATTTCACAAGTTTTTTTTTTCTTAAAACATTTATTATTATTATTATTTGACTTATTTACTCGCTTTTTTTTCTGCTTTGTTGATTTCTTTTTCTCATGTTGATTTTTTTCTCTTTTGGTTAATTGAGCCTTGTATCTTCCTAGTTTGCTCTTTTAAAAATAAAATTTCATTTACTAGAAGAATATTTAATAAGATATATAAAAAAAACAAAAACTATTAAACGTTTTTAAATGTTTGATTTTCATAAGAGATCGATGGTCGAGATTCAAATGGTATTTGATGATGACGAGCTGTTAATTCAGAAGCTGGATGTGACGATTGAAGATCATCATGATTTAACGGTTGTAATGCTGGTTCACTTCGACCTAATGGCAAAATAGCTTCTTTATGTTGAGCACGACGTTGATCATATTTAGCCTAAAAAAAAAACAATTAATTATAACAATTTCTCTATTTGTAATAGAGATTTTAAAAATATCGATAATAGAAAAAATCAATGACTAATGTAATCCTATCGCATAATAAAAATATATCAGTATTATCGTGTTGTTTCATGTGACAATTACTCATGCATTAAAATGAAAGAAACTTTGGTATTAGTGTGTTTACCAACTATTAACATGCCGGAAATTGAATTAAATGGAAGTTTAGTTTCAAATCAAGAAAAAAATGGAATCATTTTAATAAATCGTAGATTGAGAAAGAAAAGTATAATGTTCGTATAACATTAATAATGGCAAGATTTTTTAATTTAGTTTTCTGTGAATAGGAAATAGAGTTCGACGACTATTCATGCTATTTAATCTTTTTTAATAAAAAGAACAGTTTCCGTCATCTTAAGGCGACATTCTAGTAATACATCAAAAAAGATAAGAGCTTTTGAATTCAGTTATTTTTCAAAATATTTTTCGAGTCAATGCCAACATATGTTTATCAAATTACAGAATGAATTTCAAATATCAGTGGACTATTGAAATCATCAAGTCGGTTTTGATTTGATTATAATGGAATAGAAAAATAATAACATCATTTTGTGCTTATCCTATGTGCAATAATGTTTCTATTTTTAGTTCAATGGAGAATATTTTATTAATTATGAAAACTATGTTAATCTTCAGAGAATTGTAAGATTAGAAAAACTTGTTCATTCTGGAAATTGATTAATATAAAATGTCTACGATTAGTAGCAGAAAAACGACTATCTAGAGGATGTATTTGCTCAAGCTTTTAATTATTTCAGCCTTAATCATGATAAAGCTACTCTCGACAACGATGATACATATATATGTCTACTAGTTCTTTTATTAAAGAATCTACAAAGTAGAACTCGTAGTACATTCTCATAATTGGACATTCTTATTCAGACAAATATGCAATATTCAAAAAGCTACAACTATTTCAAACAACTTACTTTATTATAGAACATAACACCAAATAAAGCTAAACTCATGCCTACAATATTAGTCATTGTTACTGGATTTTGTAATATCAGTAATGATGTACTAATAACAACAATTCGTTTCGTACTATTAGCAACACTATATGATAATGGTGATACAAGTGATATCATTGTGAATGCTACAACATTATGTATAAAATTGAGTATACCATCAAGAATTAAATAAAATAAAACTTGCATTGCTAAGTTGTGTTGATGCTAAATTAATTAAAAAAAATAATAATTCATTGTTTTTTTTCCGATATATCCAAATCAATCACTACCTACTCACGTATTTCTTATTATTATAAATATCAACTCCATCATAAAAAAACCAAAATGGAATAAATAGACAACAGCTTATTTTAGCTAATAAAGAAAGTAATATAAAATGATGAATTGCAATATCTTTCAATGACTAATTAAAACAAAAAAAAAAGTATGAATCATAGAAAAAGAAAAACAAGTTTTCATTATTAATCTACTTTTTTTGAATAAATATTTTGTAATGAAAAACCAAATGTTGATAGTAAAGCACTAATAAGACCAGTCATATTAAATGAAATTTCTGTCATTGTTGCTATAATAACTCCAATAACAACAGGTATAAGTGATAAATAAACAGGTAGAGTTTGTCTTTCATGAAGAATTAATCGAGATAAAAATCTAGGAAATAAAATAAATAACCACATAAAACATATTAATATCTAACAAAAACCAAAAGAATTTACACAGTAAATAATGGCATGGTTGCTTTTATGGTATGAGCATAGGAGATAGGTACTTTCCAAAGACTAACATGCGATGATAATTGCGCTAAAAATTTACCTATTGCTAATGGAATTATAACTTTAAAATAATAAATTCGATTTTGATAAAGATATTCAGGTGGAGGAACTTTCCATATTCTATAAAATAATTATATTTAATTAAATTTTAAAAAAGTATATAATAATAATGAATATACATACCGAATAAGCGGAATACAAAGAATCCATATACTTAACAATTGTACTAGTGTAACAGTTAATGGAAATGGAAATTTATTAAGTAATTCTTTAATAATAACATTGCCTGCTGCTGATGAACCTAAATGACAAAATATGGGAATTATAAATAATTTCAAGAAATTATTCTTTTTTTTTTTTACTTACTGTACCAAACGAGGCATAATGAAACAATTTGAAAACATTCAAATAGGAAAGAATGTCCACGTGTATTTTTTGTTTCAGTCATTCAATCAATAGTCTGAATAATAAGCGATTATCTGTTTGTTATTCATTTTTGGACTTGTCTGCAGTTGAAAAAAATAAACAAGAAAAAACTATGAGAATATTAATTTGAAAATAAGTTGTTATTACGTTTTTTTTTTAGTACTCGAAAATATAGTCAACCGAATAATGAATGAATACATATAATTAATAATGCTTGGTTTCTTTCCTTTTTTTACAACTATGTCTTGATATTCTTTGGCAAATATTTCAGAGCAATTACGATAGATGTCGTATGAAATCACATCGTTGAAGGTGGGACATCTATCATTGAATAATCAATCTGCTTAAGAAATTATCAATGTTTCAAATGACTTTTTCATTTAAAAGGAAGATTTGCTTAGGGTAATTTTTCAGATTTTCTTGATTATTTCAATTTTGTTCGATCGAGACCGTTAAAAAAAACATTTATTTCGATTATGATGATGAATTCTTATTTTTTACTTGAACTAAAATAAAAACATTGATTTTTTTTTCTTGTAGGCATAGAGGATCACAAGTGAAAGAAATTATGAGGAACCAAATAATCACTTCAATCTATTTATGATGCGTTAGTGTTGAGTCAAACCTATTCAAAATATTTACAAACTCATGAATTTTTTGTGTTTCAATTCGACGTCTAATAGCTTTCAATTCAATGAAACAATCGTTTGATTAGATTGAATCTAATGATAAGTTCTTTTTATATGAGTTAGGTTATTAAACATCTGATTTTATTCTAGCACTAAGTTTTTGATAGTTCCATTTTAGTATACTTGTGTAGTTTTGCTACATGGTTCAGATTGAAGCAGTAAAACATGTAATGGATAAAATAAAATGACATGTTCAGTACATCGTCTCGCACAAAAAAAGTGATGGTCACTACGCCCCGTTCTTTACGAAAAAACTGATGTAATGACAAACTAGCGAATTAGTCTACCGTCATCCACGATAATGATGTGTATTAAGCTATTTCATATCCAGAATGTAACTACTTCACATGCAATATACGCTTATATAGGAGAGAGATAGGCACAGCATTGAATAATGAAGAGGAGATAAAGAGTTAAGAAGAAAGGATGACCAACAGGAGGTAATATCAATATCAACATACTCCTTCTCCCCACTCAGATTAGACGCGCTCCTCAGCATCTTTACAATATAGGAGAAAGCGGCAAGGAAACAAGAATATATAATAAAGAGAAGAGGGTGTGAGTTAGAGCCTGTCGGGTCTGGGTCTGAAGGAAACTTTGATGCACATAATATGTTTTGAGTTTTTTAAAAGTCTTGTTCGTTTTATCAAAAAAAAAAGAAATCAAATTTATTTAGAAAATAGATAAAAAACAACAAAAATCTTTTTGACTATAGTATCTAAACCGATTTATCATTGTGTTTGGATCCAACAAATTTAAGCGGCTGGGTTTGGGTTCAACATTTTTTAAACAAGTGGGCCCGAGTTCGAATCCAAAAATCCTTGGACTCGACGGCTTTATTGTGAGTGTGGATGTATGGTGTGGGTGTGAGTGAGGATGTGGATGTGGGGTGTGAATGTTGGATGCGGGTATGTGTGTGTGAGTGAACAGTATATTCATACGCACACCCACATCCACCCACCCACACCCACGCCTCAATGAGTATTATGGCTTTTTATAGTCAAGTTAGCAACAAAATTTATTGCAATAGTGGAACTTTGAAATAAAAAACTTGATGATTTTTACTATTTTCAGAGATATAGTAAATGGTGCTGAAAGAATCACGGTTCAGAATAGTGACAAAGTCTTTCTAGTAAGTAATTTTCTCTTTTCTGTAAATGTCTATATATTCATTAATGCCTATCTAATATTAACAGGTTACATGCGGCCAAAGAACATAAATGAACATTACTATTATATATTTCAGGGTTGGGGTGTGGGTATAGATGAAGGGAAGACACACTCACTTCCACTTGCACACCTATACCCACACCCAAATCTAGCTGCTCTAAAACATTTTCTACTTTATAATGTTAATGTTGCCCATTTACAAACACAATTATTTATAATGTCTGAGGCAGCAATATGGACCGGTTATTACTAATAATATTTTTCATTTTGGAAAAACTGTGTTTAGATCATGTAAATTAAAATGTGATTTATGTTTCCTAAAGACTTGTAAGAAGGAAAATTTATTACCCAACTTCGTTACGTTTAAAATACCTGAAACACATCAACACCATCGACGTGCCATACAGAATTGCTATCGAGAAATTTTACTAAATGAGATAAAAAATAAAAAACGGCATTTATCAGAATGTTACCGTCTTTATAATAATTTAAAAACAATGATAGTAATCGATTTAGATAGTTCTTATCTTATACAAATACTAACAGTTATTAATGAAATAAAAGATGAAACAGAAACATCTTCGAAAATAACTTATATTGTGAAGTTGAATGCCTTAAGAGAATCTAAACTACGGTCAGAAATTATACATTCATCTATCTATATTACATCAATTAAGAACTTTTCAAAATGAACTTTAACTATTAAAGAACTGTTAGCATTAAAAAATGGACTTGATTTTGTTTATCCTGTAGTGACATTTGATGATTAAACATTCATAGCAAATATTGAAACTTTTTTTATAAATTTAACTGGACATTGTGCTGACAAGCATGATTACGATGTATGTGACGATGAAGAAAAAATTATATATAATCTAACACCTGAACAATTATTTGTAGCAAACAAGTGACGTAAATACTGCGATAACTGCCGACAACGTGCTAAGAAATCTTTAATAAAATTTAAGAAAGAAACTGATGCAATAATAAAAACATTAAAAAAACTTATCGAAAGATGACTTTATATACATTATACGTTCTGATAAATGTCGAGCGGTGGTCATCCTCGATAACCCAGACTATATTAATAAAATGGAAACAATTGTGAGTAATACGAAGGCGTTTACTCAATTGGACTGTGATCCAACTATATAGAAAGAAGAAAAACTATAGAGGAAATTATTAAAATTAAAAAACTCAGGCTTTATAACTGAAAATGAATATTATTTTGCTCATCCTGTAGGGTCTCAACCCGGAAAAACTTATAGACTTCCAAAGATTCATAAAAAAAGTGTCCCTTTACGTCCTATAATTTCTACGTGCAACACATTCAATTATAAATTGTCCAAATTATTATCAAAGAAATTAAAATATTTAAGAGCAAGTTCATTCATAGTTACCCTCACATTTAAATTTGTTGATGAACTTCAAAAGGTAATATTTCGTAATGAAAAAATTAAAATGATATCTTTCGATATGATCTCTGTTTACAAAAGTTCCATTAGCATGTACCATTCAACTTATATTAGAAATGATTGCTATGGAGGGCCCGTTAGGGCCTTTATTTGCGGATATCTATATGAATTATTTAGAATCAAAATTCAAATGTGGATTAGAACAAAATGGAGTATTATTTTGGGCACGATACGTAGATGATTGCTTTGTAATTATTAAAGAAGATGATGACACCGACAAGTTATTTGATATTTTGAATAGTTTTGATATTGATATACAATTTACAGCAGAACCAGGAGAAGACAACTGTCTTTCGTTTCTTGATATTTTGATCACTAGAACACTCAGTACTTCTGAACTAAATTCATTCTCAACATCTGTTTATAGAAAACCTACTTTCACTGGACTTCTACTAAATTGGAACTTCTCCGTTCTTCATTCATTTAAAGCCTCAGCCATTAATTCAATGATTTACAGAGCGATTAGGATCTGTTCTACCTGCTCATCAATGAACGAAGAATTTAAATTTATCACAAACCTACCATTAGATAATGTTTATCCATTAGGATTCATTCAAAGTCGAATTAGAAAGACATTCAATAAATATTTAGAAATATCTAGTACAATTAGAAACCTAACATCGAAACAAGCAAAATTAAGACGATACATGTCCAAAACGCCAGCAATTCCTCATTAACTTATCTTATATTGGTAATGAAACTAAAATTCTAGCGGAGAAACTTACAGAATTAGCTTATGGTACTCGACCTGGTCTACACATACAGCCAATTCATTGTCTACTCCGTGTAGCAGAAATATTTTTTCCACAGAAAGGTAAAATTCAGAAAGATTATCAATCTAATATTGTTTACATGATATCGTGTTCTGAATGTGATGTTAGTTATTTAGGAAAAACTGTGCGACAAGGAGTGAAGACGCACTACGAACATGGAGCAGCGCAACAGATTAAATCGTCTCCTAGCTCTCAAACGGATGTCTATACATCACTAGATCAACACTTAAGAAGATCTGATCGGAATAAAGGAAAACCAAAAATTAATTATTTTTCAAAACATGATATTTTAGAAGATAAACATCGGATAAAAAATGACGAACAATTAAAGAAATCAGTCCTCTATAAGTATCAAACTGAAACAAATCATAAGATTAATTGACCAGGATGGGAAATTATCTCCAAAGATATTAGAAGATATCGTTTATTAGTTCGCAAATCTCTACATATTCTACAAAAGAAATCTATTCTCAACCGAACGACTTCCTCTGTTAATATACCCGGAAGGTCTTCATATATCAAAACCAACTGTTAAAATTAAATTAGGACAAGATAATACATCACATGGGGGGCAGAGATAGTCGAATATGTGCATATTCAACTATACTACTCAATAATAATGGTGCGCATTTATCTGCCTATTGATAGGTCACTCTTTTTTCTTCGTATATATTATTGTGTTTTCTTAAAAAATGTCATTGTAAATTTGTCTTGAAAATAATAGGTGAAATATCGAAACATCGACACTAATTGTGTTGTTTATATGTCTATTAAATAAATAAATAAATCTAGGATACTATTTATTTTATATCATTATGAAAAAATCAAACATTTATTTCCTACTAAATATCTACAGAACTCGTACTTCGACTTGGAACTTTTTTTGAAGTAATTGTGTGATTCTCTTATTTCAATCTCTAATGTATAGATCTATAAATACAGCCTATGGATTTCAAAGCTTCTATATGTCTAAACTATTTAGTAAAGTGTTCTAACTGATATCTTTTTGAGTCTGACAATGTTCTAATCTTTTGTTCGTTTCGCATTAGAGTATGGTGGATTGGAAAAGAAATTAAAAGTAGAAATAGGACTAGAACTACTGAATCTATATCGAGAAATGTTCATTGTTGAATTTTCAGATTCCAATATATATGCTACATATCGTTTTGTTTCAACAGTTTAATAATGAAATTTTCCTATTTATTAGATAATTTGAATTAAAGCTTTGAGACCTTAACCAAATTGAAGGCACGTCAACTAAACTGTACCACAAGTCCCTTCACCAGACTGCTTCCATTCATCTAAGCCCTCCTACTGTTACAATTCTCGTTATGCTACCAGGTTCCAGGCATCCGTCATAGACATGAAAATAATTTGAAGAAAAAGCATGACTACCATTCATTTCTATACATTGTTTCAACATTGTAAATAATTTCAGATTATAAAATAAATCTATTTTACTCAACTGAAACTTTACAAAAAAAAACTCAAACAAGAATTAAACATACTTTCAGTAGGATAACCAAATTGAGGGTGAGGGTGTGATTTATCTATTTCTCCACACCCAAACCCACCAATGTTATATCCTTCAACTCAATTTTATCCATGTATTTGTCACTTCAATCAGTATTATTTACCGTTCGTCATTGTCAACTTCAACCGCTTTGATATTCATAAATACCGATAATATTCTTTGCAATTTGTAATGATTTATTTATTGCATATTTTCAAATGATGATCTATGATGTTGAATTGTTGTTATTCTAACAAGAATTGATTTAGAAATAAGAGCTACAAGTTTGATAGTCGCGTTTGTCACAAAACGGCAAACAGAGGAAAGTGAGATCACCGAAAGGTATATTAATATCGACGCAACTGGCTGATTTGAAATCAATTTAGTCATTCGATTGAAAATCGTCACATGTCTTCTGTCAATGGATAGTTGATTATTTAGATAAAGATTTCCGCTTTAGTCATTTTAAGCAAGGATTTCTATCTGAACATCTGATACATATCTTTAAATAAATCTTGAGTTTATCAATCATTTTATAATAAAACATACAATTTTAAATAAATATATAGAACTTGAACATGTGCTCTTGATAATAAGACATGCAAAATTGCTAACATTATCAACGAAACACCAACAAAACAATCTATTTGATCCTCTCTGTTTCTTTTGTATAATCTTTACCATGACAATTTCATAGTTTAGTGGTATATATATAGGAGTTCTAATTGAAGTAATAAGGAGTATTGTCTTTTCCAATATTTCGAAAACATTGTTAACATTTAAAAGATGAAGGAACAATTTTGCTATAAGCGAGAGACAAGAATGAACAAATCCGTTTTTAAATTGGATCAATATTATTCAGGTTAAATTCCACTTTCACAAAAATGTTCTCGAAACGATACATAATTAAAGTTTTGAAAATGAATCTGCAGGGCAGAATAGTAGTAAACGAGCGTTGAAGATTGAGTACAATATTGAAGTCATAACATGCATATAAATAATTTTCTGATAATTTCACCTTATTTGTATTGGAGAAACTATCTATTATACTAGAACGAAATCCTAGAATAGTGATGAAATTTCACAGTTAAATTCGATTTGTATATCATACAATAACAGTTTCATTAGTACTATATTGCATAACAGCCATTTGCTTGATTACAATTAAAGTATAGGAAATCAATTGTTAGCAATAAGATTTTTATTCTTTACTATGAAGAGCACATGCGAAATGAATATATTCTTGAATAATGCTAACATAAGTTTCTGAAATCTTACAAATATGGAATTCAATACATTTAGTTTACGAGGAAACTATCACAACGGTACCCTCCTTTTTGATCTTTATGGGGCCCTCCAAGAGGTCTCGATAAGACTAAAAAAAGTATAAAAGGGTTCATCTCTACGAGCTTTCGGACTTGAGTTATGGCCATTTTTCTAAATTTTCAACCATTTCGATATGAAATTTTTCTCATAGGTAGTTCTAATGACTCTTAGCACATCGTGAGTTTCAGCTCAAACGAATATTCCTTTGTTAAGATATTGAATATAAAAAAACCAATCGTTTATCGCCGACATGTCACAAAAATCGAGTTTACTTGAGAATTCAATATTTCAACAAAGAAACATTCTTTTCGACTGAAACTTATCCATGAGCAAAATTTTAGGTCGATAGTCTGTTACTTGAGTTTTTTAGTAAAATTGTCATTACTTAGCTTCAAAGGCTCGGAAGAATAGACCCTTTTACGGTTCCTCTAATCTTACTAAGACCTCCTTGTGGGCACAATATGAGGTCAAACGGCAAGTTATAGTTGGATTAGTTCGATCGTTAGATTTGACTGTCAAAGCGAATATAGAAACAATAAACTACTGTTTCAAATGCTAGGTGTACTGAGCAGAAGTAAAATATACAGAATGTTTGCTGTTTCTTATGTAGTCATTGTTTTACACACTGTTCAAAATAGTAGAGTGTATACGTACCATACTTTCCTCAAGAAATTTCCATTTTGATCCCAATACCGTAAAGGCAGTAGGTAATATTAAATAGAAAACAATGTTTGTTTTATAAACTCATGTTTATTTTTTTTTCTTTTGAAACACGGAAGATAATAAAATTCTACGTGTATTTACTGCTTATTTGTTCGTTAAATATTAATTTATGTAAAAGAAAGAAAATAAAGCTTATTGTTTTATTTTTGTTTTAGTGATAAAAACTTAGTTTTACATTTCAGTTGGAAATACTGCAACACAGTAACCATCAGATTTCGAAGATATTCATCGTACTGTCAAGTATTGTCTAATTTTAATACGTCGATACACATTATACTACAAAGAATCATTATTCAACTTTTTTCCTATTACTTAATGAACTTTTATTTTTCAAGTTGCTTTTCATCGATATTTCTGTGATAAATGCCGCCATCTATCGTAAAAAAATTATGCTTCATCCATACATTATCGAATTAAATTATTCTTTTTATTGACTGTTGTCTTTCTGTCACGCTATTTGTCTCTGTTACGTAGTCGCTGAATTCAAAACATCTCACCTCTAAAATAAACATTGCTTTTTTCTTCATTATCAAAGCATAAAAAAAATACAAAATGAACAATAATGCAAATTTTAATAATGGTCCGCCTGCTGCACTTATGTCTTTTCCATTTTCAATGCATAATCCACCACAACATCCACCATTAATGGAACAACCATATGTGAATCAAACACCACAACATTTTCAATCACATACTCCTCGTTTTTATAATCCAAGACCAACAGTACATTTAATTCATTCCATTTTATTATTATTATCATTTTTTTCCTCTTTTGAAAATATTTAGATGCAAACACCAAAACCCGAAAAACGTAAACAGGAAATTTTAACATGTGATGCATGTGGTATTGAAGTTAATTCACAACAAATGATGGATGCGCATATTCGTGGTCAAAAACATATTAAAAAAATGAAACTTAAAGTGGAATATTTTTTTTTTACGAAAATAACTTTTTTATATCAATTTATATAGGCAACACCAACTGTTTCTCCATCAATTAATCAAACATCCAATACAACTGATGTCGAACAAAAACCAGAATGTTCGATAGTGTCAACAACAAATACAATTGTGGAATCAGCGCCAGTCAGCGAACCAAATCCGTCTTCGGCTTCTGTTGTTAAATCACCATCATCTAATGAAAAAAGTGTTTTACAATTAATGAATGAATTAGCAAAATTTAATAAGGTTTAAAAAAAAGAATATAAAATGAATTTTTATGTTTAATTTTTCTTTTTTTTTTAGGTAAATGCTAAATATGAGTTAATTAAAGAATCTGGTCCAGCACATTGTAAACAATTTGAAGTACGATTAACTGTTGCTGATGAAACTTATACAGGTATTGGAACAAGTATTAAACGTGCACAACAAGTTGGTAAGTGAAAACAAATAAATAATAATAATAAAATCCTTTTAATCATTCTTGTCTGGTATTTAGCTGCTGAACAAGCTTTAGCAACGACAGCATTAAAAAAACCTGAACCATCACAACGTAGTTCACATTCAGCACGAACACCACGTAGAGGTGTTAGTCGAGGAAGTAAGTTCTTGTCCTTTTGTTTTGTTCATTTTATTTTATTAATATTGAAAAAAAAAAACATTACGTATTGAGATTAAAAATAAGCTTAATATTGATTCATTTTATAGTTGCAGGCTGATATGTATGCTTATTGATAAATGGTTATCAATATAAATGCGAACGAAGCTCGTTCACTTTCTTTTTTATTTGAA
Organism: Rotaria sordida; assembly: GCA_905250125.1. Classification (NCBI taxonomy): domain Eukaryota; kingdom Metazoa; phylum Rotifera; class Eurotatoria; order Philodinida; family Philodinidae; genus Rotaria; species Rotaria sordida. The sequence continues at coordinate 27,472 of CAJNOL010000018.1, forward strand.
TAATTGATAGAGAGCAAAAATAATAAGAGAAAATAATTATCTCTCTCTATTCCCATGGATTTTAATCTGCCTAAATATATCTTCTTTTTCTTGTTATTATTTTTTAATTTTTATAAGCGCTAATTCGATGGGCAGATCGAATTCCAGCGCGAATAAGAAAAACAAAACAAAAATTCTACTCACTTTCAATTCATTCAAAAAAAAGAAATAGAAAAAGCATCAGAACTGGATGGGTGGTAAGTGTATGTAAAGTAGATAAAATGAGAAAACTTGATTATAGACAAATCAAAGAATAAATACCAATTAAAAAAAATAATAACTTTCTAAAATCAAGTTTTTTCTTAGTAATTATTTTTAATCGTATTTTATCATTATTTATCTTTTAGTGTATTCAAATGTTCGTCATCAATATCCACCACAATCAACACGCCAAAAATTACATGCATCAACAGGACAACAACAACAACATCAACAAATGATTTCAAATAATGAAAATTTATTACAAAATTTAATTAATAATAAATGTGCTGAAATTACTGAAAATGAAAATACAATAAAAATCTTACATCGTTTTGTTGAAGATATTGAACGAGCATTAAAAACTGTATCCGATAAAATAATGGAACAATGTAAATTAAATAATATTAGTGTTGTACCACAATTACCAGATAATGTTAAATTAAATAATACCGAACAACTTAATGAAGATCCAAGTGAATCATTCCGGTAGAAAAAAAAACAATCAAAATCAAATTGAATTTTAAAATAATATATCTTTTTTTCTTTTCTATTCATATAGAATGCTTAAAGGTGCTATGAAAGTTTCAACATTAGCCATGCGTCTTTTTCTTAAAAATGATTATGAATATTCATTAGTACTTATATGTGCTAATAAACCAACTGTAACATTACTTAATGATATATGTCAAGAATTAACTATTGGATTAAATGCACAAGCTATTGCAGCTATTCAATTAGATTCTAATGAAGAACAATCAAAACCAATAACATATCAAGTACAAGCACATATTAATGATGCATGTCTTACTGTTCAATGTAGTCTTTTACCTAAACATACAATTCGAATTATGTTAACATCACCTGTATTTCGTAGTGAAAATTTTCTTAATCTTGATGATAGTACACGTCAACAAATAGCTGAATTAAATCCTGATCCAAGTGATATGTTAGATAAAAATAAATGTTTAGAAGCAGCTGCTGAAATACGTACGTATATAAATAGATGAATTTCAATTCTTAAATATATATATATATATCTGAAGCGATAAACGTCACTTTTTTTGAAATATGATCTTAAAGAAGTGTTGAAACACAGAAATGGAAGTGTGAATATCTTTTTGTCCCCATCACGGCCTGTGACAGACTTCGACAAAGAATTAAAGTCTTCTGTATGATTATTATAAAAGAAAATTGGAGCCTCTAGAAAACAGACATATTACAAATTCGTTAGCGTAGTCAAATATCAATAGGAGCCTAAGTCCTTTTATGGTTTTTATTGGAACATTATGTAGTATCTATAGGCAAAAAATCAATTAAATCCGAAGGTGACAGCTGAAGACGTTACCTCATAAGCTCAAATCGTTACGATGAAAACTCGCCGATAGTAATATTCCTTATACATAATAAAAATTCAGAGAAAAATTCGAAATTTTTTCATTATTATTGTTATTGCTAGAAAAAATCAAGCTAATATCTGCATACACTTCGTTTTAATGATCATTTATAATTTAGATTGATTTATACTTATTCTAATAATTTAGTATTTTCAAGTTTAAGTTATTTGTTTTTTTCATAATAAAAATCTGAAATGAAGATTATCTTGATATGTGTACGAAGAAAATCAATTGTTAAACTTCCGAAGACAATTATTCTATAAAAACACAAAAAAGAAACAATGTGAAAAATTCTTGACTTTTCATTTAACAATCAAACATGAACTTTGAATCTTTTATAACAAAAAAAAAAATATCATAGAGATTTTCTTGAATATATTATATCGATTTTAGGTCATTCCAATTGGTTTACCCGTTGTATGCTTGAACATAATTCAAATTTAATTGTTCTACGTCTTTTACGAGATTTACAATACAATCAAACACCATTATTGTCGTTTAATCTTTGGTGTCTTGCTTTACTTGTTTATAAATGTCAAAATCAACCGCCTAATTCATCAACTAATCTTTTTCGTTCAGTATTTGCTTGTTTAAGTAGTGGTATACTTTTACCGAATCATATTGGTCCTGGTATAACTGATCCATGTGAAAAAGAACTTGTTGATGCTGCTGATTATTTAACATTGGAAGAACGTTTAAATATAACAAATTATGCTCAAAATATACTTCGTTTAATTAGTTTTGAAAAGTATGAAACAATATTTCATATGAAATCAAATCAATCTGAACAAGTATCAATCAATTCAATATTAGGAGATAACACAATGGAATAATAAAAAGACATTTATTATGAATAAAAACTGGGCTTTTTTTCTTCTTCTAGATATTGTATGTGTGTACATCATGTCATACAAATTACTAAAAAAAACAATAAATTAGTTTCTTTTAGAATGAAAGAATTGTTTAATAAGGATAAAATGCAAACTATAAGTCATCATAGAAAGAATATCCTTGCCTTTCTGCTATCTTGTGGCATGGGGTG
>CAJNOL010000018.1:30247-104143 GCA_905250125.1 Rotaria sordida
GTAGGAAAATCATTCATATGAATAGCGCTTTCTATATCGTAGATATGAGTAAAATGCTTATTTATAAAAGTAAGAAACAAAAAAAAATCTCTCGGAAGATCATGGTTCGTATAAATCAAATCGTTCATCCGTGAATACAAGTAAAATAACTAAAGAGAAAGAGAAAGAGAGAGACGGTGATGCACTACTACTCGAGCGTCTAATGAGTTGACTTGTCATTGTCATTTCTTTCGTTAGAACAACAATTGATTAACAAAAGAAAAAGGAGACCGATGTGATGATATTATTAATAACCATGAACCAGCATCTATTAGTAATGCCACAAAAACAAATTGATTACGGCTGGCAACAGCTGTTGTTGACTTACACGATAGATAGGTAAATAATAATAACATTTCATAATAGAGAGAATCATACAGAGAAAGAAGAAAAAGTCTAGATGCAAGCATCCGATGATTGAAATTTAAAATCATTTACTAATATCACCATATACATATGCTGATATTTATCTTTCAATAACAAAGTAATACTGTTAATAAAGGAAATATGTAATTTTGTTTTTTGTTTAAGTTGAAAATATATGCTGAACGACTGATACCTGAAAACCATGATTTATATTCAAAAATAATAATAAAAAATGCTTCTCTGTTTTTTTTTCATTACTTCATTAAAATAAACCTTCGACTATATCCTATTGATTTTACCTAAATCATAGAATTCTCTTTCTCATTCTTTTAATTTACTTTTTTATTGATATATTCACATTTATCGTTTTTTTTTCTCTCAATTTTAATACACAAACACATATTATTGACTTTGTCTTAGCCATCTATATCCCACATTGATGATCTTGATTTTAGTCTCTGATAAAACACCATAAATTACAAACATATTGTGTATAAAATTTGTTTATATCAATAATAGGTTAATCATAGAAAAAGGAAGAAATAAAAATAAGTGCGATGAATGTACGCATACACATGCATATAGAGTTTAATTAAAACGTAATTCATTGTAATATTTAAGTAGACTAACAATACTGGTCTGCTCACTTATCATTGTACGTACAACACGTGGACGATCAGCTCGTTCAAAATTTGATCGTACAAGTTCATAATATTCACCATCAGATAATACTAATGAATGAAGTTTTGCACAACGAATTCTTTAAATATATATATATATATGATGATTTAGAAAGAAAAACGTTAAACAAATATAAAACATACCGAATATGATCAATAAATTTTGAACTATTTTCATTCCATCTTAACGTTTCTTCATCCCATTGAATTTCTAATCGTTCTAGTTTTTGACATTCTTGTGCACATGCATCTAATATTTGATCAATATGAATACGTGTAGATATTTTCTTAAACCAACCAAAAGCAGTACCCATAACGAAAATTCTTTAAAATAAAAAGAAATATTTCTATTAGAATTATAAATCAATTTTATAAATAAAGAACATCGCTGGATAAGATTGTAAATTTGACACCCTATTAGATCTCACTTTCAATAGAACAGCAAGAAAGAGCATGAAATTCCGTACATTTCTGTTTATTTATTTATTTATTTTCTTACAAGTTTTGTGGACTAAATAGTCTTAGCGAGATCTATCACTTTTGAACGTTTTAAATAATAACTATGATATCCATAATTTTTCTATTATAAACCCAATAGGAAAACTAATAATGTAGATCGGTGCAGTTTTTCATGCTCTACAAACTTACCTAGTGACCATGTTCATCGATTAGTTTATGCAGGGTCAGATAGATACAAATCTTATATTAGTGTCTGACTTGGATCGGGTTACGAAAAAATTTTGGATTTCAGGGTGGATCTGCAATCTGAACATTTTGCAGATACAAAAGATATTTTGAATATTCTTTTCATTTAGAAGTTCTATAGAAGAACGTGGAAAAGCTTAGTAAAACAAGAAGTTATGTATCGCATAATCTTTTCTACTTTACTTACTTTTCTTTATTGACATTAAACAATGATACATAGCAAGTGCACTATTTCTTCAATGATAATATAAAGGTCGTAGGTTGTATATATAAGAAAACAAAGATAAACAAGATACAATTCTCTCACATAATCGTGTTATGTCAACTGCGAAATGTCAAGGATGAAAAGAGATCCAGGACATATTCTTTGTTTTCAATCGCGAAATGAAAGGAAGGAAAAAGAATTGTTGAAAAATTGATTTTCTCAAGAGAAAGAGAATAGTCGTCGATACTCGAGTCCGACTCAGATCGGGTCATAAAAATTTGACCCATGTGTCTGATCCTGCATAAACTAATTAATATATCATCTTGTAGAGCATAAAAAACTGCGTCAGTCCACACTATTATTTTTCATATTGAGTTCGAAGAAGAAAAATTATGTTTGTTATAGTTATTATCGAAAACATATGAAAATGATAGACCTCCTAAGACTATTTAAGCTTTGAAAATTTCTTTTACATCCAATAAAACAAAAAATAAATACATAGAAATATGTAGAATTGCATGCTCTATCTTTCTAACTTATTGAAAGAAAATCCTAACGTAGTGACAGATTTACGATCTGATCCAATGGTATTCGTGTATCTAAAAAAAAAAGCTTATACATTAGAGTACATTCTATATTAGTTTTTATTTCTTTAAAGATAATCCGAAAATAATAATACTTGATATTTTTTATATTTTTAATTGTATTAGTCCAAAATTGTTCAGTTACTTTTGCATTACCAGCATAAGCTATACCACGTAATTGTCGTCCATGTCGTTTAAGAAACGTAGATACAACATCAAGACTAAGATTAACTGTATTACTTAGATCAATAGCACGTATATTAGATAATTTTCCTTGTTCAATAAGAAGACCAAGAACCTTAAATTATCAAATTTGATAGACAATTAATAAGAAAAATGAATGTGTTTACGTTATCAGTAAAACCATCACAATGAGGTACTGCTAAATAAGTTAATTTTGGCATTCGTGCAAAAATATCTAAAAGGCAATTTTCTGTTAATTCAGTTGATGATATATCAAATTCAGTAACGCAACATGTTGCCCAATCAGCTGCTAACATTGCTCTATCTTCAATACCTATTAATAATTAAAACAAATAATTAAATTAACAAAATAAAAGATCTTTATTTTTTTATACTAGTATTTTGAAGAAGAAGACATTGTAATTTTTTACAACGTTGTAATAAATTTGTAAAACTTGCACCTTTGACACGTGTACAAAAATTTAATGCAAAACATTCGAGATGAATGCAACCAGATGCTATTGTATCTATATGATTATCATCAACAAAAAATATGCCATATAAATTTATGACCTATACATCATAATCTAGTTTGATCATTATCATCAAAATAAACTCACACGAAGATTCGGTGTTTGAACTTTTATTTTACTAATATTAATTGTTTCATAGACTTCTTCTTCAGCCTCATTTGATTTCTCAATAGTACCTTGAAAAATTAAAAACAAAAATCAAAACAATAACAAGTACGAAAGTCTGTCGGAAATCATTTAATAAAAATATTTTTTCTTACCAATAATTTGTAAAATTTCTACTGATGATAAATATGTATATATACGTCTCATAAAACCTTCAAGAAAAATAACATCTGATAAACAAATACAAAGCATTTTAAGATTGCATGGAAATGCATTTAAATCATTAAAATCATGTAATTGCATAGCTGTTGAAAAATCTAATGTTAAAGATTTTAAATTTGGACATTTATTAGCTAATTCATGTAAAACATCAGCTGTTATTAATTCCATTGGTAATTCAATATATTGTAATGCCGATGAAAAACGATGACCAATTAATACAAGAAATTGATCAAGATTTCTTACATGTAAACCACGATATTCTGGTCGAAGAAAAACTTGTTTCCATAATCTTGAATTTTGACTTAAAGTTCGCCATAAACGACAAACGCGAGCACAACGTAATAATTCTACATGTGGTAAATAAGCAAATATTGCTAGTAAAATTTTTTCTGGTAGAGTATTAAAGTCACGCTAAATAAAAAAGAAGAAAAAGAAAAAAAAAATAATATGAAATACGAAATACATTTCTATTCATTTTAATTTTTCTCTATTTTAATCACTTTTCGTATTCGTCTCGAAATTGATAATTGGTATTCCATGATCGTATGTATAAATATTATATGGTAAATCTATAATACTCTGTATATATATATAAGGAGACAGAGAGAAAAAAGAACAATGTTAACGAGAATTATAAATACACATCATGCATATCATTATCGTTTGTGGTCGCTTCTTTTTTGTCGTCATTTATTTTCTCTCAGGTCATTTACACTTATAAATGTACAAGATTTATATGGATCCATTTACAAATAAAATTTTTCTAATGATAACAAATTACCTGTGTTTCTCGTGGTGGCATACAAGTATTTCTCTTAGAAAATTGACTCGTACTGCTATTCATTTCATAGTCAAATTCTATTGTGCATGACTATGTTGCTTGTTTCTATATTGTTTGTTGTTGATCGAAGTCTATACAGATGGTATTACTTATGTTGGATTTTTTCTGTTATTATTATGATTTCCAAACATTGTTGCTATTCTTTTTTGTTTTATTCTTATGTACATAATCCAAACAAATAATGCCTATTAGTACAATGTGAATGAAACTATTCTGTATCAAATTAATGTAATCACAATTAAAATACTAAAGTCATCTTGATTTATCTGCTGTTGATATAGAAAAGAGTATTGATCGAGCGATTCTTTTGTCTAGCGAGACAATAGAAACCATTCACAACATACGATAAGTCAAAACATATACAAACGTAAATGCCTATTAGTATTTTCTTCGTTAGTTCTACCGAACAATCAGTAGTAACCATCTGTTACACACATATAAGATATTTGGTAAAGGAAATAAATGGAAATTGCAACGAGAAATTTTCTCTAATTTCCTGTTTAGGAAATACGAACAAATACTTATAATCGAGGATGGAAAATCAAAAATAGAATACAACATTTTTCTTTGACATTGTATATTTGTCTTACATCCTAATAACAAAAGCAATTTATGTGCACATCAACTTTCGATATTACATATATGTATATATATTTCTCACGAGATTTTAACTAGATAACATTGATTAAATGATTTTTGCTGACAATCAAGAACCAAAAATTAGATAAGAACTAGAATATCTATGAATATTTCTTTTTTATCTAAACACAAGAGACAATTTGGCGAAATTGTTGTGATTAGTCACTTATATCATAAAAATAAGGATTATAAGGGATGTTTCAGAAGTTCTGAAACGATTTAAAAATTCATCGTTCTCACATTCTTAGTATTGAATAACTATAAAGTTTGAGATCTATAGTTTTTACTATGGATGAGAATCTGTAACAACACTATCATGGACTATTAGTTATCCATGTTCATGTATTTGATCACCATTCTCATCAGTTACTAGTTTTAATCGTGCTGATATTTTATATATCATTCGTTAACATAAAGAAACAATAAATTTGTTCCATTTTCTTAATGCTGGTTTTCAATGTATTTGCGCACTCGTTATTTCTTCTTTAATGTACCTCAAACGTTTTTTTACAGGACAAATACTGCCTAGCTTTGAGGCATAATTAATTGATTGAATTCGATTGATATAAACATGTTTAATGGTATCCATAATTATGCGCATCCTTTGTTTAAAATCTTGATCATCTTTAAAAGTGATATTAAAGAAATGGAACAAATTTAGGATGATTAGAATTAGTAACCGATGAACATGATAATCAAATACACAAACAGTGATAACTTGATAGTGGGTCTTTTTTTATTTCGAAAAGTTATTTTGTTTTAAAAATATTGATTAAGATGATGAGAAAAATTTAAAAAGAAAAAAATTCGTGACAACGTTGTTGCAAATTCTCACTCATAGTAAAAGCTATAGACTTCAAACATTGTAGTTATTTAGTACTTGGACACTTCATATATGATGATATCAAATACAAAAAGAAAAAAATATTCTGTCTCACTCTTAATCGATGTCGAGATCGTTGACTTGCATTTTGTCCATCGTCTTGATTTGTATCATCATCATTTTCTCCATCGGAAATTTTATGGCCCCATGCTTCATGTGCAACGATGGAGAAAGCAGCTGTTGGATTCGACATTGTGAATCGACGAAGTTCCATCATAATTTTTCTCTTTTCTCACGTCCAATCAATATTCATCCATCATTTGTTTATATCTGGGCAATATTAATTGATTCTCATATAGTTAAAGATCATTCGATCGAGGCAGTGTACAAGAAAAAAAAACCGGAGACATAATGCAAGAATAGAAGAAAAAATGCAGACAAGCAAGGTTGTTCTCCAGTTTCATTCTCGGTTTTCTTGTTCATGATCGATCACAGACAATCTATAGATAGTACGATATATCATACACACGCACATACATGTTGTTGTGATACTTCATCAAATAGAAATGTCGTGTTAATGTATAGAAATTAGGAAACAAATAGATTTTGCGAATAGTATGTCATTTATTTATGTTAGAAGAAAAAAAACGAGAATCCAAAATCCCATAAAAGATTATTTGCACCATAAAACAAAATAATTATCCCATGGACAAACACCAGATAAACAAAAAAAATTTTTTTAATACAATATAAAAGAAAAAAAACCAATCTATGTAGATGCTGGTGTATGACTTTTTGTCCCATGTTTAAGAACATAATGTGATGTTGGTAAAATACGTGCAAGAAAATCAAGTTGATGTGTTTGAAACTAGAGAAGAAAATGAAATTATTCAACGTTTTTCTTTTTTGTATAATAAAAAAAAATAGACAAAACATACAGCAGGACGATCAGGCATGGTACGTCGTTGATGATCACTACCAAATATAACTGTATTTTCTGGTAACATTTCATTAGTTGTTAACGAACATTTAGCCCCAATAACACAACCACTTGTCAATGTAACACTGCGACCAACATGAGCTAAATTAATTTTATTTATTTATTAATAAATTAAATAAAATAACCTTTTTTTTTGCATACCTTTACATTCGAGAATATTATTATCGCCAACTTTAAGAGCTTCACAACCTTAAAATACATCAAATCATTTAAATATAATCCATAATTAAATAACATACATGAACCAACTTCAAAAACGTTATTACTTCCTATAATCATAACAACTTGATTCATTTGATCTTTATCAACACCAGGTGGAAATCTAGAGAAAACAACGAGGAAAAAAATCTCCAAGAAATAAAAAAAATTCTTTCAATTACCGATTAGCTATAACACATTGTTCTTCAATAAGATTTCCATCACCGATAAAAATTGGACCAGCTTCAGCAATAATACTTACACCTGGATGAATAATTGTTTTACTTCCTATAAATATTTTCAAGAATAAATATCTTTCTTTATTTTTGTTTTTCTAATTATATACCAATTGAAATTTCTCCAATTAGTTGAAGACGTTCTTCGCAAACATATGCACCTGGTGCTATAGTAACTTGATAACTAAAAAGTTTTTCGAATAATTAAAATTATTTCAAATTATTGATCGTTTTATTACCTAGAATTAATGGCTGGACACATTTGATTCTATTTATTTAATAGTTTAATGAAAAAAAAAAAGAAATAGAAAACGATAAATGAATGACTCATCCAATGAATGCATTGGATCTTTCTCTTTAGTGACATCTTTTCTATTTTCATTGCCATAAGTTCTTGAATAAATGAGTTTTATTGATTCATATGTCATTCTGAGAATAAATGAGGTACTTTGCATATATTCAACGAATGATTGTTGCTGCTTCTTTCAATTTTTAATGTACAGTATTGCCCGATTTTATTAATGACATGCCAGAGATGTCTATGGAGATAATGATAGTGTCCTGCACGGATATCATTTTTCGCACCCATACTGTTTTTTTTGACACCCGAAACCGAACTGAGCCTGAATAGGAAGTAATCGATGTTTGACAGGTATTTTCGCAGTCATATATACTTTTCAAACTTTTGATTCATGCGGCAAAATATACTTTTATTTGAATTAACAACAGTAACAACAGAATCATCTAAATTTCGCAAAACAATTTGTTCAGAATTCAGTTGCTGTCTTTATGTTTCTAAAGTTCTTCTAATTTTGCTTGGTGCTGATGACGCTGGAATAGAAAGCATTGTTGATGCTAAAGGTGATAAATGTGAATATATATACGTGAATGGTTATTTCACCACGATCATATATTCTCACCTTTTTGATAATTCACTTTGCTTTTCATATATTCAACTACTTCATTATATAGATCATCATCATCATCATCACTTGTAGATGAATTTTCATTTGAAATGAATTGTTTTAATACATCATCCATTGTTATATCATTACGTTTTGCTCATTTATTTCTGTTCTTTTTATTTTCATCATTATCAGTTTTTCGTATGTTACTTTCGATGATTCTTTACTAGGCCGGGTTAACACAGCTCGGTTGCAGGACACTAGACAGTAGTACACAATTCTGTATTATATCTATTTGAATATTGCACTAAGAAAAAAAGAAGAGCAAAGCAAATTTTATTTATTAAGTCCTATTCTTAGTCATATGAACTATCTATGAGCTTTACAAGCTAGAGACATGCTCCATCCGAAAGACGACGGTAGTCTCAAGACAATGGCACAAGTGATTACCATCGGAAAGCGTTTTTGGTGATCGAAGCAACCATCAGATCATCGCACCTAACAGTAACTGGAAAATTTTTTTTTCGATTACTTTTTCCTAATATTTCTGGCACTGTAATATTTCTTAAAAAATAGTGTTTCATTTTTGAACATTTGTGTATGAACAGTAATGTAAAGTTGAAAACATCACGAAAGAATATTTTATTAAGGAAGGTATAACCAGATATACATATTTACTTATATAGTGCCCTTTTCAATCTTAATAACCTATATTGTAATTGAATTTGCACGAATTTAGGTTTAAGGTGAATTAAACTGTTGGAATGCATGGAAAAAGGCCGAAAAAAAACATCGAAAGGGAAAATCGCGAAAAGAAAAATATCGAAAATTATGACGGTAAGATATGGTGCGGCTTCAATATTTTAAATATTCCTCATTTCGTTGGTCTATGCTTGTGCTAATATCCACCTTTCTGATTACAATATCTATATCTATATACACATGCATGTAGTAGAATAAATTACATTCCATTATTTTCAATTGCTTTTCCATTGACATCTAGACATTACTTCTTCTTTGATTCGTTTCGAAATTAAAGCTCATTATTGACAAACAAAATGAATTATATGAACTTATTTAATTAAAAAACCATTATAATATATTTTATTTTATATTATTTGATGTATGACTAGAGTAACATTAGAATAACAATGCAGAAGGCACGCAATATCAATTAATATTTCAAGTTTTCTATGATTCACGTATGCTTTTAGAATTTCATAGAGGTTTGAATTTACGTATTACAAGACACTATTCAAATATATGGACTATTATGAGATGTATATAAGGAGGAGAAAACAGATTCAGTTACATGCTGATTCAAATAAAAGATGGTCTTGCAGCTAGATCAAACATAACTACCCCAAATGCAATACAATAACGGATTAATACTTTATATTTACGTTATCCAAATGATGATATTACTGTGGATGAACTTTTACATGGATTGTTCTATATTGTCACGAAAAATACTGCATCGAAAAGAAAAAAATGATTGATTATTTTCATTTGTTGGTCGGACATTTCATTAATTTATTTATAATATCAATCACACTATTCACGAACGTTTTGTCGTATTTTTTATTCAACAAAAGTTTATTATCATTAGTCAAGATGTTCATGTTAATGATCTTTTATTCTCCTAATATTTTTCTTTCGACATTTTGCTTTTTGAGATGATTTCTATTCGATATTTTTCTTTTGAGACTTTCTTTTTCGTTCTTTTTCTTTTTTGTCTTTTATCTTTCGACATTTCATCGTTCGACATTTTTCCTTTCTACCCTTTTCCCACCATACCAAACTGTTATACTCGTGGTAATGACATTCACAAAGTTTTGATTTAGATCGATTTGCACTCAAGATAATTTTTACTCAACGTTGGTTATGTTTTGATTTATAAATTTAACAAATGAATGTCAAAATAAGGTAATAAAACGAATTCCTTCTAGTGGGAGTCCGGTAGTTCCGAAAAAAAAGGGAACCATGAAATAAAAGAAGATGGAGCCGAAATCCGAACCGTTGGAACGAAAGTTTTTTACTGACAACTGAAGAGCTGTTCAAGTGTTGTATAATCGCAAATCGAAGAGATCACTCTACGATTGCACCAATAATAAACTCTGAGTATTTCTCACAACTAGATGCAAAGAAAAATAAAAAGTAGCTAAAAGTATAATTAAGACTCCTGAAAAAATCTGGTGTCGTCAAAAAATCACTTTTTCGGAAAAGGTATGGTTAGATATTCCGATAAACATTTCCATAATCATTATAACATTGAGCCATGTCCCTGTTAAAAATAAGTTTTTTTGACATAATAGACAATCCTTCGTCGAAGGAAATCGATTTTGCTGAAAAAAGTCAGTTTTTATTACAGCAATTCTTCGATGACGCATCTCCACTGGTATTCTATCGCAGTAAGAGATAAACTCAAATATTTGTTTTTTAGTTTGAAAGCTCATTTTTCCAAAAAATGACTTTCGTCAAAGAAAATAAATACTTTTCTTCTTTGAGGAAAATTTTATCAAAATTTGCATTTCTTTCATAAAACTTCGCAGTCATATTGAGGAGTTTTCGAATAAATGTATGTATCAAGGCTAGCGAAAGAATTACGAGACTTACTAGACCTTCATGTCTTTTATAACATAAAAAAAAAATTAACTTTTTCAGTTGAGTTGGCTGAAGATCATTGAAGATGCGATAGACACCAAAAGCTTGGTATTATACGTCTACTAGAATTGCCCTAACTCCTACTAAGAACGAGATATAAAGCCGAAATTTCTTTTTATGTGTAACTAGGTACCTTAAATGTTTGCAAAAAGTTTCGGCTGAATATAAAGCGAATCGTTGATTTCGAGTACTTCTTGGAACCACCGGTGGAGCCCATCGCGTAGGACCCGGACCCGCTCGGATCCAGCTCTGAAGAAAACTTTGATGCCTACAATGTATTGTAAATTTTTTCAAAATTTTGTTCGACTTATGAAGAAAAAAAAATTGAATGCATTTAGACAATAGACAAAAAGAAACAATAAAAACTTTGAATATATTATCGAAACTGATTCATCATCGTGCTTGAACCATCTAGGGATGCACCGATCCCAATTCCAATCAATTCCAATTCTTAGAATTGGTTGGAATTGGAATTGATCGGAATTGGAATTGTAGGAGTTGGAATTGGTTAGAATTGGCTAGAGTTATCTAAAATTCGTATGGAATTCCAGAAATTGGTATGGAATTAGTCTGAAACTGGCTAGACTTGGCATCAGTTGGCTATATCTAGCCATCTTCAAACCAATTCCATTTAAATTTCTAGGATTTCATACGAATTGTAGCCAGTTGAAGCCAAGTCTAGCCAGTTTCAAACCAATTCCATACAAATTTCTAGGGCTCCATACGAATTTTAGGTAACTGGAGTCAATTCCAATTCCTACCAATTCCGCCAATTCCAAGCCAAGAATTGGAATTGGAATTGGTGCATCCCTACTTAGATCCAAAACAATTAAGCGGCCGAGTCCGGATCGGCTCCGGGCCAAGTCCGGGTCCAACATGTTTTAAACAAGCGGGTCCGCTTCCGGGTCCGAGTCCAAAAAACTTGGACCCGACGGGCTCTAACCACTGGTCTCTATTTCTAATACAAGAATGAGGCTGTCAACGATTAAGTTTCTTCTTTTAGTTTCCAGCGTTTGATGTGCATTCTTTTTTTTGTAAAAACTCCTAGCAATAGACTTTAACAGCTTGTGAGATACAGGCGCGGCCACCCTCCAAAAGTTTTTTCGGTAGTGCACCTGCCAAAAAATGAGTTATAGATACTGTTAGAGCGTGGGTGGCGTCCATCTCTATTACAACCAAACTACCTTGTACTAGTTCCTTTCAAAACAAAAATAAAACACATAAACCTACATATTGTTTGTGTAAGAGAAAATTATCATAAACGACATAAAACAGCAAAAAACGGCACTAATATGTCTTCGTTTTCCATGTTCCTAGAAGTCAGTGAAAATAGTGAGAGAAATTATGGCTGTTTACTAGAGAAAAAAATGACCTGTCAACGGAACGAAGAATGACAGTGAAATATGATAAAACTTAATTCAGTGATACCCCGTTTCCAACAATTGAAATAATTGTCCTGAATAATAGCTAGCTCAGATTATCAATCATGCTTTTTTTGTACACGATCAGCTTTCTTTTTATAACGGTAAATATATCGTATCAATTACAATAATAGTCATCACTGTAAATCCAGGTCGATGATTTCGACGTCCAGATTCGTGAATTTTCAACGACAGCTCGTCCTAAAGACGCTATTGTCAGTTGGAAAACAGTAGGCGGATAGTAGCAGAAATCCGGTGATCGTATAGGACGTTCAGCTCTGCCGATTATGATCAGCTCCAACTGGAACTGAAAATATCCGGTCATCAGATTTCTGCTTCTAAGCCCCTACTATTTTCCAGGTGAAGCCGTTGTCATTTCATTCACATAGAAAAACATTATTTTGTTCGTCGTTCATTCTGATTGATAGTGAAAAATGACAGGGAATCGTTGTCTACTGACATCTATCTGTTTTATTTTTATCTTCTCTACTAAAAATTTCTATAATTCATTTTCCATTAGTTGAGATTAGTGGATTCGATTGGTTTCAAATAGTAAAACGAAATAAATAGATTCTTTACTCTTTTTCGTATAGAAATTCGAAAGCAAATCAATCGAAAGTATTTGCATGTTTTGATAAATAATTTAACAAATATGCAGCTGTTGGTCTTCTTAACAGAATAGATCAAATTGAGTATTATTTAATTTATAGTTGAGATCAATAATTATCAGAAAGATTTTTATAATTCCTTTTCTTTCTTTTGACTATTGCATGCTTATCAATACCTTCTGTCTTTCTTCTTTGAAAGAATCACAAAAAAAGGAAATTATATGCAACTGATAGAAAAAAAAGTTGATTTTAATTTGCCAGGTGACTCTGGAGAAATCAGCCTTCTATATTATTATTCTTTTGTTCTTTTTTTGTTATGACGTTGTTTTTTCCATTTCAATGGAGCAGCTGTGACGTATATTATACAATACGCCCATTATAATGAATGAATTGTGAGAGAATCGTTATTCCATAGATTAATTTCATCTTTTCTTTTTGTTGCTTTTCTTCTGTGATGGAGTGTTGCATTAACAGAACAAGAAAAAATATTTTCAAAAACATTTCATATATCTCATTCTTCAACTAAAATCAAAGCCTTACATTCGCCTATATATATGTTTTTTTTTCTTATAAATAGATGCCATTCATAATTCATTTCATTCAATTCAAGTAAATTATTAAATGGTTATCTTTTATTGATAAACATCTACTTAAAAATCTTTTGTATTTATATGCTATCAATCCATATATATTCATTGCATCAATCAATATGATTAGTTGGAAATATTCAAATATACATTAATAAATAATGTTCATTGAATTTTATCAAATTTTTAACATATCGAAATATTTTCTTGAGAAAAACAAATTTATTTTAATCTTTAATGGACTGGTATTTTTCTAATAAGCATCATGTTTCGTTTTTTTCGTTATCGTTGTATTATATTTCGTTATATTATTCTTTGGTTATGTATAATAACAATGATGAAATTAACAATAATATTTTATTATGATTTACAAAAACAATCAATTGATAGTAGTTCATTAGCTTTACCATATGATGATAGTCAATTAAATAAAGAAAACAAACAACAATTATTAAATTTAACAACAAGTCAAATTCAATCTATTAATACAACAATTACTATTAATCGTACAGCTATAGAATATTATCGTCAATTTGTGCAAAGAAAAAATCATGAACAATTTATGTATAATAATTATTTATTTTCATCAAAAACAACACGATATATTTTACTTGTACAAGTACATACACGTGTTGTTTATTTAAAAAAATTTATTGAAATGTTACAAGCTGTTCAAACAATAAATCAAACATTACTTATATTTAGTCATGATTTTATTGATCCGGAGATAAATACACTTGTAACAAATATTAAATTTGTTCCGGTAAGATACAAGAGAGAAAAACTAAAAATTCTGCACTTCAGCATACCCCAAAGGGATGCCAAAGCTATCCTCTAGAATTAATGAGCTATATTCAAGTCTACCATCACCGTGTGTCTGAGTCGTTGCACACATTGATAGTAATAGCTAATTAGTTATAGAGAGCAACTTTGACATACTCTCGGAGTGCGCTGAAGTATGAAATGTTCATTTTTTCTTTCTTTGGTAATAGAAATTCACGGCACATATTAAATAGATCTAACAATAATTTCTACAATTATGCGGGGCGTAACATTCAACTGTCTAATGTTGCTTCTAACTTATCATAATCGTTCTCATAAAACTTTTTTCAGCTCGATACGATAAAATATCTTTGGCCACTTCATAGACAGTAATGTCATTATCTTTATTTGCATTGTATCGCTGTTTAGTGACAGATGTGAATTTCATTTCAATAAATTTTACATATATGGCATGAAATATTCGAATAGACAAATAGTTGATAATTTTTTCAGAGGAAGAAAAAAAAACCTACAATCTTTGTTGTAATCAAATGAAGCCTAGAGAAAGATCAATATTTGAACAAATATTTCTTGTTAGATTATCGAATTAATCTTGTCATTCGTATTCAAGTGTATAATTGAAGACTAAATACAAAAAAGAAAAAGAACAGATTTAAAATAAAAAAAGTTTTGTAATTTTTTTTCTATCGAAAAACAAAAATTTTATTTCTATTTGAAAAGTAAATCCTTTATAGATTATTCTACTACGTAGTTCGCTTTTTTTTTTTTTATTAAAATGCGAGCTGAAATTTAAAATTAGATCTTTTGTTTTTCTTAGAATCGATTTTTTTTCTGTAAGTATAAATCAATTATTAATTTAGGTGATTCAAATTTTTTATCCATTTTCTCAACAACTTTATCCTGATGAATTTCCTGGTCTTGATCCCAATGATTGTCCACGTGATATAGCTAAACATAAGTAAATATAAGATTTATTTATTATTATTAGTGTATATTTTTCGTTGTTTTTCCATCTAAAAATTTTTACAGACTTTCAAAAATACGTGCTGAAAGAGAAAGGTGGGTTAAGAATAATCTATCGATTAAAATGAATCTAATAATAAACCTAATAAAAGCTAAACTTTAAAATTCGTCTATGTGTGTAGTTATTCTCTGAAATAAATTCAATAACTAGAAGAAGCACAAAATGTTTTGTGTTTTATTGACACTAACTTTTCATATGTAATTAATTTTTTCTTTAAATTATTTTTGTTATTTTAGAGCTTTAGCTACTCGATGTAAAAATGCACCATATCCCGATAAATATGGACATTATAGAGAAGTGTCTATTGTACAAATAAAACATCATTGGTGGTGGAAAGTAAGTTATAGATTTTGTTTCTTTTTTGTCTTCGTTTTATTTTATCGATTGATATTTTATTAATGAATTTGAATATCATTCATTTGACTTATTTTTAGAGTTTCGAATTGAAACGGGATATAGAAGAGTGAGTATTTACTAGAAAAAGAACGAATGTAGGACTATATACTAAAACAATGATAAATAGAAACTTACAAAAAATGTTTGTTATTTGTTTTACTTTTATTTGTATTATTTTCATTATTAACTAAAAATTAATAAAGGAGAATAATCTTGCCTTTCGGCTACCTTCTGGTGTGAAATGCTGCGTAATGGAAGATTCAATAGCCCGATATCTTCCATACAACTAATACTTGCTGTAGCCCTGTATATAAGGCTAGAGTTCTTGCACTCAATTACTTAAACTGCCAATACACACTTGCCAACTACATACTAGCCGTAGAAGTAAGTGCATGTCACAATGTAGTCATCATGTTATCGGACTGGTGATCGGTAATAAATAACCGTTAGTAACTTGTTCAAAGTCATGTCATGGTTGGTGGTACTGAGGTTTGAAAATAATAATTTGTGAATACGCGTCGAACAATACACATAATCAGATATGACAATCTTGTTAAGAGGACATTAAAATTTTAAGAAATGAAAGAAAAATATAATACATATTTGAAGAATTTTTGATACTATACATTGCATATAAATGCTTCAGACGCGAAACAGATGGTATATCATCTACAAAATATTATCCGAAAATTATATTGATATTTGATTTAAAAAAGTGGTATAGAATTAGTTTACTTATTCTTAATAAATAAATCTATCTTAACAAGAAAAAAACTTTGTCGTCAAAAAATCGCTGCTTTTCTCAAAAAATTAATATTATTGAAAAAAGTGACATATATATTTAGTCTATGTAATCGTAAAATCAACATAAACGATAGATATCTTTTTAGTTCTAATTAAGAAAATAAGTTTTGATCCGAGTAAGGATTATGCTAATAGGTAACTCTTCTAAACGAAATACTAAGAAAAACTTGAGAGATTTTTATTAGTGTTCATTATATGTCCCTCCTCACAATGTATCAAGTTTTAAGCAAGGCGGGGTGTCTTCTATTGTGATCCATCTATTTTCATAATTGAGATCATGGTAAATTTCAAATTATGACTAACTTTCATTAAACTTCTGATTTTTAGCTTTTTTGAAGCAGAAATCAGAGATCTATCCTTGTTGTTATACATACTGGAAATCTAGAGATGCATAATATCACTAGATTCTTGATTTCAGCTTCTCTGATAGTGATCCAAAGATATACTATGAGTAAATCTCTGATCTCTACTCAATCTATAGGAGACCATCAGTTAATTTTTTTGTTGTCCTATTTCTTGGTAGTTTTCAAATTGATTAGCATGTAAGACATTGTTCCTTTGGTAGTTATAAACACGTAATCTTGTAAAAATTTTGACACCTAGCAGTTAGAATTAGTATCGATTTGAGATTTGCTACTTTATGATCATGGCGAAGTCTTCTGGAGAAAGGAATGGCTTACAGCATTTACTATAAAATTCAATTCGACGATAAACAAAAAAATTCAGCTGTCAATTTTTTCTATTTTCGTTTATAAAACTGTAAAAATTTGCATAGTAAACTATCGAATTTAATTATATTTTACAGAATCGGTCTCTATAATCTTTAATTGCTTAGAAATTATAGTAAATATAGCAAAAGAAAAACAAATATGTTAACTTTTCCACGTCGTATTATTTTTATAATTTGTATTATTATGAATTTATTTATTTTTTAATTATACAAATAACTTTTTCATATTCCGAATAAATTTAAAACAATACTTTATTTTGTTTTTGATTTATTTTAGCTCAATTTTGTATTTAATTCCATTGAAATTTTACAAAACCGCACAGATGTTTTAGTACTTTTACTTGAAGAAGATTTTTATTTATCACCAGATGCCCTTTTTTTCTTAAAAAAAATGGAAGATGAAAAAGAACGGTAAATTACAAAATGAATAATCGATTTCTTTTTTTTCTTGAAGCTATTTTATTTTATATTAAAGTCTCTGTCCTGAATGTTTAATTTATACATTGGGTAATCTAGAAAAATCAGGTCGACAATTTAACAACCTTGGATCTAAAGTACGATAAAGAAAATTTTCTAATAAAAATTTATAAACTATTCATAGGTTTCTATTGCGTATTGGCATGCTAGATATAATCTTGGTATGACAATATCATATTCTTTATGGCTTTCAATTTTACAATATGCTGAAGAATTTTGTAATGTTGATGATTATAATTGGGATTGGTCCCTTGTTTATTTAGCACAAAAACGTTTTGATTATCCTCGTGTTATATGGTCAACTGCTGCACGAGTTACTCATCTTGGTTCATGGTAAAATAATAAAACAACAAATTTTTATATAAAATTATTTTGTTTTTTGTTTTTTAGTGGTACTCATCATAAAAAAACTTGTTCCAATCAATCAGATATAGCTCGATGGGAAGAAACTGATAAATTTTATCAACTTAATCACAAGTATTTATTTCCAACAACACCTCTTACTGTACATGCTAAATATGAAGCAAGACGTCCACTTAAACAAACAAATGGTGGATGGTCTGATTTACGAGATCGACAATTATGTTTATCGTTTGCATTAAAAAATACGAAAGATATATCACATATAAATATAAAAATTTGATTTCTGGTTGTTGTTGTTTTTTTTTTGTTTTTTGCTGATGTGCAATCATCGAATTTGAAATTTTTATTTATTTATTGTGAATTTCTTGTTCTTTTATTTGTGTATTTCTTTAGATGATTAACGTTTGTTTTAAAATGAGTTTAGTATTTCGTCGAACTTATTCTACATTGTTGCAAAATAGAAACGTAAAATATTGGCTTTTTTTTCTTAAAGTGATATAACTTGTTAAAAGTATAGGTGTACTTTGATCTTTATCAAAGACAATGTTTGACTTCGTTTTCGTCTGTTCTTTCTCATCGTTCGTCGACAATAATAACATTACAAAGGAGGATGGTGCACATGACATCAACTGCTTCTACAGAGCAAAATACTTTACCTAGGTTGAATAAGAAATATCGTATATGTTTATATGATATGTTTTTTTTTAATGATTCTTTATTAGATTACCTGTACCAACATTAGCTGAAACAGCACGAAAGTATTTAAAAACAGTTGCACCATTACTGAATAATGACGAATTTAATGAAACAAAAAAAGTTTGTCAATATATAGATATGTATATCCATAAATAATTAAATTTTTATTAAGATTGTTGAACAATTTCAACAGGAAAGTGAACCATTACAAGAATTATTATTAAAACGAGCGCAGACAGAAGAAAATTGGGTAAGCACAAAGAAGAAGAATTTCAAAATAATAAAGAATTCCGCCGGATTTGATGATCTATCTTGAACTAGGGTACCATATATGTAGTTTTGTAGAGCAATATAGGATTCATCGAATCATATATAAGAAATCAAGTTTTTCTCAAATTTTGATGTGCTCAGGATTCATATATTGGTTGTAATCCTTGAGAAATATATATATAGGATACTCATAGACATTGTGATTCCTAAGATAAACTTATGTAAATTTCGTTTTCAAACTCAATTCAATACAATTATAGGTATTCTTCAATTTTCTATAATCAATAGTTTTCATCATTATTTTCTTCATATTCAAAATTGATCCCTTTTCTTAGATCCAGGTTATCTCTTGCCCATATGATATTTCAGTGTGTTCAACTCTATGTCACAGAACAAGTGAGTACCAACATCAAGCTTTCTCAAAAATTGTGCACTATCGAGTTCTACATGTTTGATAGATAACATCTTTAGGAATAGCAAGTACTCATTATCAACTTACAAGATTACTTCTTAGAATAGTCTATACCGGTTCCCTCACATAGAAAAATGGGCTATTCTAGAGGACTATCTTGCAAGTTGACAATGAGTTTCTGCTGTTCCGACACATGTTGTTATTTGTGAAACACATAGAGCTTGTGGTGTGCAGTTTTATGAAAAAGCTTTACGTTGGTACTGAGTTATTCTGTGGTACAAAGTTGAACACACTGGAATATCATATAGTCAAGAAATAGCCTAGGCGTAACAAAAGAGACTAATTTTATATATGAAGAAAGCAATGATGAAAATTATTGGTTATAGAAAATTAAGGGATACCTATAATGGTATCGAATTGAGTTTAAAAATGAAATTCAATCTGAGCACATCAAAATTTGAGAAAAACTTGATTTCTTATACACTATATGATGTGCCGTAAATTGCTCTACAAAATCAAATATATGGTATTCTGATTCAGTATAGATCACCGAATCTGGCTATGTTCTTAAAATTATATTCTTTATATAAAATATAGTTATCACAATGGTGGCTCAATAAAACATATCTTGAATGGCGTTTGAATTTACCTATTTATTATAATCCTGCTATAGTATTACCTCGACAATCATATAGAGATTTTGATGGACAAATTCAATTCGCAGCTAATTTTGTTCATGGCGTTCTACGTTATAGATCATTACTTGATGGGTAATATAAAAATTTTATTCTTTCACAATAATAAATTGCCATCTTGCAATTTTTTATCTTCTTTCTATAAAGATTCGAAACATAATTCAAAGAATTCATTTAAAACTCATTCGATAGGCATTTTTTGTTCTACGAAACTGTTGGCCTAAATTTTTCAAATAGGTTTTTCTTGTTGACAAAAAATTAAGGACACTAGCAACTACTCAACTGTCCAAGTGCAACTGTCAAATAGCACAAAAAATAGTATAAAATTTTCCTAAGAAAACTAGTAGCCTGAAATTTGACAAATAGTACCTGTTACTTCATCAATTCTACATTGCTCGATGTTTCAGAACGTTAGAGTAAATATTTCGGAGAGCAATTTTTAAAATAAAAATCCATCTAAAGGTTTTCATTGTTCAATTTATCTGTTGTATCGTTGTATTTAGAATGAAATTCTGCGTTCGATAGTATAATAATGAATCTTTCATAGAGCATGTCTGACTTTTGAATAGAGGAATTTCGAAAGTGAATCCAAAAGAAATCCCATCAGATGTTAGTTCCAAGATTTTTTGATCCTTGAAAAGATCTTGAAAACAGGGCGTAACATTTTCTATTTATGGATGCTACATACTTCACATTTATTGTCACACTTGATTAACATAGGCTTACAAAAATTGTTAGATATCTGTAGAAAATAATAGGAGATTATAGCTGAGTGTTTGTCAGTCTTTTCAATGTTTCTTCCACAAGAAAAACCTTATTTAAGAAACGAAATCGACAGTTTTGAAGAGCAAAAAATTCTCTATTAAATGAGCGGCAAACAAAGCATTCAAGCTGTTTTTAAGTGTTTAGAAAAAGAAATTAAAAATGTTCTCATTCTTTATGAACTTCTTGTTGTTTGTTCTCACAAAAAAATGTTTTCAACTGATCAATAATTTTCTCATCAAAAGTCCCTGATTTATGGGTTATCGACCATGTTGATTCTGCATATGACAATGAGAAATCATCTTCGGTCTTTATATGCGGCTTTTCCAGACCCAAACACATTTTTCTCAAATAGTTTTAGATCTATTCAGGCTATAGAGCATATCGAGTTGTCAACGAAAGTTTTCACATAAAAATATGGATATGTATCTGTTGTATGAATTCAAATGGCTTTATTTTCTGCAGAAAAGAAACCATTTGAGACAGAAAAATTATTGCTTTCTAGACAATTCAATGTGCTCTATGATTGAAACAGATCAAACGAAAATTTTGTCAGTCTTGAAGACCAATATGTGAAGATCTAAAGAGATTTCTCATAACCATATTTGGAATCAGTATGGTCGATAACCGAAAAATCCAGTAGCTTTTTATCAAAGAAGTAAATGATCAGTTGAAAAAGTTCCTGCGTAAAAACTATATTTTGTGATTTGATACGAGAAATATGATTTATTTTTCCTAGTAACCAAATACCAATTGATCGTTTCGGTACGGATCCTCTTTGTATGGATCAATATAATAAAGTTCTTGGCATATGTCGTATTCCGGCAAAATCTATTGATCGACTTCATTTATACAACAAAAATGGTCATCGTCATGTTGCAATATTTTATCGAAATAATGTAAATATTGCAAAATTCGTTTTTTTTTCTGCTTAACCGTTAAAAACAAGGGTGATTTTTTTGACGATGAGAAAAAATAGAAATTCTAGACACTCAATATGATTATATAATAGTTAAAAAAAAGATAAACCTTCTTTCTTGTAAAAATACAGAATGTCTCTTGGAAGGAATATCCGATCTTAACGGTATGAATGTATTACGTCTCTTGAACCAATTGAATAGAATATTTGCAATTTGTTAACACTTCTGTACTTTTTGTTTCATTATAACACTACCCTGTGAGCCGAACCAAATGTCGCAAAATCAATATTATGAAGAGCAAAAGAATCATCTCATAATTTCGCTAGTGATCTCAAGAGGAAACCATCCGCAGCCTTGCGTTAGAGATAAGACCCCAGCTATTACGTAGAGACTGTTGAGGCTAAAAGAAACCTGGAGGATACTTCCCCACGCACAACTCTTTTCGAGTTATAGCCGTTGCACTAGATTTTTTAACTTTTAGTACGTTATTTATTCAAAAAGAACCTAGACAAACGAATTTTGGCTAAAAGCTTTGCCAATAGACAACTGTGGATTTGATATCTCGAGAATAGACCATTCTTTTTGACTGAAAATTTTAGGAGATTCTAATGACTTCAAGAGCTGTCTATAGACAACGTTTTAGTCCAAAATTTGCTCCTTCTATTTTTGTTTATAGATATCACTTCAAAGGTAAAAAAAATCTTTGTAATAGCTCTATCTCGAAAAGAGCAGCGCATGGAAAAGAATCTTTCTGAGTTTCTTCTAGTCTCAACATGCTCTACTTAATGACTGGAGCCTCATCTCGGTTAGTTTCCTCGTCAGGTCATTGGCGAAGTGGTTACTGAATACACTCTTCGGGAGGAAAACCAGGACTATTGCAAAGTGTTCAAAATTGAAGTGAAATCAGTAATTCAGTCATGAGTACAACGAAATTTTTGACGATTCATGGGGCATGTGGCTGCCCTTAGAATGACTCAAAGGAGCCAAGAATTTACTCAAATATTACTTTAAATAGTTCTTCTATTATTCATGGGTTGATTATTGAATGTTTCATGCCGTTATAATCGAATATCCTTTTCAAGAAACATTTTCTTAATGATGCCGTCATGAGTCAGAAGGTGGTTTAAAAAATTACCGAACTATTTCATCAGATAGCTTGATATTGGACTAAGTGATGTCACTGAAAAAAAAATAGCTATGAGCAAACAAAATATTTTAGAGCAAAGAATGAATTTTTAAAATTCTGCTGTACTGTCTGATAGTCACGTAAGAGGAATTTCAGTTTTTACATATAACGTCGTATTAAGTCTATAATAGCAATTACTGCAATGTCCCTTAGAAAGAACATTTTTTAGCTTTTAAAAGCTAAATTTTTCATGTATGATTTATTTTTAAAGATCTATCGACTACCAGTATACGATGATCAAGGAAATAAATTATCAGCTGATGTAATCTATAATTCGTTAAAAAAACTTGCTGATTTAAAAGAATCTGATGAAAAATCAACATTAATTGGTCACTTAACAGCCGATGAAAGACAACTTTCGGCACCAATTTATGAACAATTATCATCTAGTAAAAAGTTTTGTTCGAATAAAAAAAAATAAAATAATTTATTTTTTAGTTCCAGAAAATAAAAATTTATTTGATACAATTTTTGATAGTTTACTTGTATTATGTCTTGATGAAAGTTATCAATTATCAAATGATAAAACAACAGGAAAAGATACAAAAACATTAGTTGGTTTAAATTTTCTACATGGTGGTGGAACAAAATATAATACAGCTAATCGTTGGTTTGATAAAACACTTCAAGTAAAATAAAAATTAATTTTCCTTTTGTTTTGTTTTTTCGTTTATATTTAAGAAAAAAAAAATTTTCTTTTGATTTTAAGATCATTGTAGGACCTGATGGTTATAGTGGTGTTAATTATGAACATTCACTCACTGAAGGTGGAATAATTACAGCACTTACTGATTATGCTTTGGATTATTGGTAAATTTCATTCAAAGAAATAATTTCATTTGATTAACATTTAATCTTTGTTTTTTATAGTAAAACAGCAGAACCATTTGTTCATACTAATAAATCATCATTATTAAGTAAATGTCGTATTGTTATACCTAAAGAACTCGAACAATCGATAATTGAAAGTGAAAAACGTGTTGATAAGTAAAGATAAAAATAATAAAATTCTTTAATATAGTTGTATTATTTATAGATTTGTTGAAAATTGTGATTTAATTGTTCATAAATATCATGAATATGGAAAAGACTTTGCAAAACAAAATAAATTAAGCATAGGTAAAAAAAAAACAAATGATAATGAATTGCGAACGAATAGAAATCGTTTTATTTTAGATGCTATGATACAAGTTGCTTTACAAGTTGCATATTTTCGGTAAGTATTATAATAGATTGATTTTTTTATGATTAAAGGCTGAAGGAAGTTCGTCGCGAAGTGGTCAATTGTTTTTGAATTGAGACTATGTACATGATGTAGGTTAAAATGAACTATGAAAACCTTGTTACGTGTTCGAGCCTTTGACCTCTAGTGTGAAAGTCTTGGCACAAGATATTCGCTCATTTTTTTTTTGACTACTACAAGACAACGAATTAGAATCAGAAGCAGTTAATTAGAATCAAAATTTTTCTTCTAAAATAACATTAAACAGCTATTAGTCAATTTTTTGAAAAAGTTCAAAATCGTGTTTGTACAAAAGTAAAGTAGCAACTTTGACGTAGTCCTTAGTTTACATAGATTGTGTTTTAGAATAGGTTCAAGTGAACATTATTATAGAGTGCTGAATTCTATACAAAATAAGACACTGAAATAAGTGAAATCTCATCGATACATTTTCACTAAAGAGTAGGTTTCTATGGAAACCGCCATTAGTAAAAGAAAATCGCTGTTTCAAAAACTGTTTTTCAGAATACAAAAGTTTTAAAATCTATCATGCAAAAGTAAATAGGACGCTTTGTAGAGCAACTTCTGCTTTACAAAACTAACGAGAGAACTTCTCCAAGTGTCAAATCACTTTTTGATGAGTACTAGTGTATAATAGAAAAGTTTAGAATGATTTAGCCTTCCTAGTATTTGTTCTTGAGATATCGAAATTTTACTGAGGTTTTCAACAAAAAGCTATGATCTTCTTCAGGTCACGCGAGAGTTTCGACTTCAAACTTTGCACAAATAAAGTTCTTAATGAGATTAGTTGATTGTGAAAGTTTCAGATCTTCTGATTATTCCTATTCTAAAATAAGAACATCAGAATCTCCTGATGAATATGAGCGACACGAAAAAAAACGTGCTTTTTTACATAGACATATCTTCGGATAGAAACAATTGAATAATCTGTAATATTGACAACAAACTAATAGGATCGACGTTTATCGCAATGCAAAGTTTCAGATTAAAATTCAAACCTCCGTTTCGCTATTGTTTTGGAGTGGAAGTATAACAATCTACTAAAGAATACCGAAAAAAAAATGTAGTATCTCCGCAGCAATAAGCTAACAGCTTAAACTCTTTACAGGCGTAAGATATAAATTCCTTCTGTTATACTCTCATTCAATAATGATCATTTGTCAGTAGATAATAAGTAATATGTGCATTTGATATAATTCAAACTATATTAATACAATTTTTTTTCAATAACTTTTAGAATGCATGGAAAATGTGGTGCTACTTATGAAAGTGGTTCTTTACGTCGTTATCATCTTGGTCGAACAGAAACTATTCGTTCATGTACATTAGAAGCCCAAATATTTGCTCGTACTATGTCTGAAGAACATAATGAAACAGCAAATAATACTAAATATGATCTATTTCTTAATTCTATGAAAGCACATCGACAATATACAAATGATGTAAAATTATATATATTTATACATATATATCTTGTTATATTCTTAAATTTAATTTAGGCAATCAATGCTAAAGGCATCGATCGACATTTATTAGGATTACGATTAATTGCAATGGAAAATAATTTACCAAAACCTGCTTTATTTGATCATATTAGTTATAAACGTGCAATGCGTTATACTCTTTCAACAAGTCAAGTAAGATTAATCTATCTATTTAGATAAAAAAAACCTTAAATCTCGTATGAAAAATTTTAGGTTGCTGCAAAACATGATTGTGTAATGATTTTTGGTCCAGCTGTTGATGATGGATGTAAATTATTTATTTAAATTATTTATTTTTAGTTTTTCTTAATTCAATATTTTTAGATGGTTGTTGTTATAATCCACGTCGTGATTCAATAAATTATATGATAACAGCTTTTAAAATAAATAATGGAGGAACAGATGTAAAAGAATTTTCAAATCATCTTGATCGTAGTTTAACAGATATTCGAAAATTAATTGAATTGAATACAACTAAGACAATGAAATCCAAATTATAGATTCATAGATTTGTTCTCTTTGTTTTTTTTTGTCCTTTTTTCTTAATTGATTTGATTTTTAAATGGGTGATATGGTTAGTTTTATTTGTCTTTTATGTTTTAGATTTCAGTAAAAAAAAAAAAAGAAAATATCATGGTAGAATTTATTTTTATAATTGAATATTTTAATCGATTGATTATAGGTACAATGTTGGTATATGGACGATCGACAAGATGATCCACAAGATAATCATCTATTAAAAGATGTTGATACAGCTACATTATGTGATCGTACAGGTGTTGAAGTATGGCATTTTCAACCAGATCAAATTCTTTCCGATAATGAATGCCCTGCATTGGTAAAACTTAAACAAGATCGAGGGTAAAAATTAGAATCGAGTAGCGAAATAAATGAAAGTTCTTTTGAAATAAAAGAAAAATGTCAAGATCAGTTTTTGTTAAGACTAAAATATTCGACTTATTAAGAGTTTATGAACTTAAGAAGGAAGACTTTCAACTAATTAACGAGTAGATTGAAAATTTTCAGACAAAATATTTGTTTATTTTTGGCTTGCTTGAAAGTATTTTGTTCAAGATTAGTGAAGGAACTTTCTAAAAGTTCAAAAAAATTAAATTCAATGGCGAGTCAATAGACTTTTGTTAACTATATAAATTCCGTTTCCAAGGTACCAAAAATTATTGTAGTCAATCGTTTTATCGAGCATCCACTGCTTTATAAAATGTTATATTGAACTAATCTGTAGCTTTTATCTAAATGAAACTATAGTCACTTTATCAAGAGCTTTTTTCTATACAAAACGGCTTTTTAGTTAAAAAAGTCGATTTTTCAAAAATGAAGATATTGAACTGACCTGTAGAAAAACTCTAATAGTGAAAGCACAAAAGTGTACGGAAAATTTTTCCATTCAAGCGATTTTTTAGACCTTTCAAACAAGATCATCTTATTAGTCTCAAGAAAATTTCTAATCCTACATTGGGGAAGAACACAAAATTCTGGTTATAAATCATAGCTTTTGACTTCTCAGAAACACCTTCAAGGTAGTCAAAAATAAACAAACATTTTTTCTCAAAACTTTCAACCCATTCGTTATTGTGCACATATATTGGGAACTTAATTCTAAGAAAAAGTTTAAGATGATTTGGACTTATACGGCTTTTTTCAATAGATATGAATATATTTTTCTTTTATAACAAAAGAAATCATATCAATAAACCTTGTATAATTCAAATGAAAAGTACTCTACCCTGTTACAAGTTACAACTTCATATCATGAACAGAAATAAGATATGAATGAGATTAAGAAAATCCTAAAAGGAGACATGCTCATGACTTTTTGGCAGAAAATTATAATTCTTTTACTATTTTTATTTGAAAAAATTGAATTAGACAGTTCTGATCTAAATTTTTGTCAGCAGATAGATGTAATTATTCTCAGAATATCTTGAAAATTTCAATCAAAAACCAATGTTTCTTTTCCATATTAGGGTAGATCTCTCAGAAATTTTATGAGTTCTATTGATATGACTTTCTCTAATATGAAAGTAAAAATATTTATATCTTTTGAACCAAGCCATATCAGCCAAAATCATCTTAGATTTTTTCTCATTTGTCTTGAAAATGGCGTTCATTTATTCAAACAAACATAGCAAACATTTAAAATTGTTATCTTCACAAGGAAGATGTTTACTTGCAATGTTATATTCCAAAGAAATACAAATCAATGTTAAAAAAGAAAGAACATTCGTTTAAATAACAATCTTTCATATAAAATAAATGTTCTGTAATTGACCGAATAAATTCTTTTTGTTCTAATAAACAGCACTCCGAATCACATTTTGTAGAGAAAGTTTTTTTTTTTTTCTATAGAATAAGACGATTTCAAAAACTATATAATTCTTGGTGTCCAAGTTAGAATATGATTACAACGCAATCGAAATTGGTGCCAGTTGCACACTTTATGTTCGTTTTCTCAAGTTAAAAAATCTACATAGGAGCTACGATAATCTTGCTTTGAAAGAAAAAGATTTCTCCGCAAAATGTACTTGTTGAATGTTCTTGTACTTTCTTTTTCGATACGGCATATCTAATTCTTCAAGCGAAATCAGAAAGTCTCGTGCTCATTTTTAAACAGCATTCATCCTAGAATATGTGAGACAGATCTTGGCACAAGATAACTTTTTCTATTCTGTACCCAACTCTGATATGGAGTATTTACTAAATAATTTTTTTTTCTTTTATATTTAAAAATATATTCTTAATTCCTTTGAATGGATGACGCAGATTAAATGGGATAAAAGTATTTTCTTTTTTTCTGGTTCACTTAAACACATTTTTAGAAAGTCTTGCGATAGACAATTTTTTCGTTCACGCTAAAAAACTGTTGCATTTATTTTTCAAAAAAGAATTTTCTTGTTGAAGCAAAATATACAAGATTAATACTTATTCAATCATCCAACTACAACGATCTCTAAAAAGAAATAGAAAAATGATAGAAAATTTTTTAAGAACGTTTTGCTAAAATTTCAAATATACCACAAAATTTTCTATCCATTTGTATTAACTCCATTACTTTTTAGATTAATCTTGATGAGCACAAACTTATACAAATTAGTATATATATCTGCATAAAATTATAGTTAGACGATTGAGCAGACGTTCATATTTTAAAAACTTTCTCCAACAAAAAAAAACATCTATTTGAAAAAATTCTCTATCGGATGACTTTTTGGAAAGTATATCTAAGTGATCGAAAAGGAAAAAAAGATTTTGTTGCATTTAATCTGTGCTACCCGTTATATAGATATACATATGAAGATGTAATCAAAGTCGAACCATCCATGGAAAAATATGATGAAAAATTAAAAATGTTTTTTACTGAACATACGCATTCTGATGAAGAAATTCGTCTCGTACTTGAAGGTGCAGGCTTTTTTGATGTACGTGATTGTGATGATAAATGGATGAGAATTCATGTTTTTCCTGGTGATTTACTTATTTTACCAGCTGGTAATAGAAAAACAAAATAAACAACTTATATATATTTGTCAATGATTTTTTTATTTTTTATTCTTAAAGGAATGTATCATCGATTTATACCTGATAAACAAAATTTTATTCTTGCTAAACGTTTTTTTGTTGGTGAACCTGTATGGACACCAATTAATCGACCCAATGGTGATACACATCCATCTCGTACAGCTTATATAAAAAAACTTTATCATAATGATTAAATTCAAAGATGAAAAAAATATTATTAGAACTAATTATTTAATAGAAAACAGTAATTTTTTCATGTGATTATTTTTGACTTTAAAAATTTATATATATATTATCCATCAGTATTTTTGTTTTTTTTTGACTGATATTTAATATATATAACAGTAAATCCAAAAATTAATGAAGCTAAAATAACAACAACAAATAAAATTAAAATAAAACCTATAGGTCCTAAAAGTTTTGGATTAATCATATAACCAATAAGCAATGGAATAGTTGCATCACCAGCTGAACCACCAACCGCTAAAATTGACATTCTTAGCCCTGTTAAAGATATTTGTTTTTCTATAAAGGCAATTACTGATGCATAAATTGATCCAGCAGATATTCCAAAAAAAATTGAACCAATCCATAAAACCAATGATGATTTATTAAAAATCAATAATAATAATATTGAACCAATACTACCAATTAAATCTGAAATAAGCATTTGTAATGGAGAAAATTTTAATGATAATGGAATACCACAAAGACGACTGAATGCAAATGATGCCCAAAAAGCAGAATTAAGATATGCAGCTATATCTTTTTCAAAATGTAATTGTAAAATTGCATAAGTATGTATATAGGAACCAAAACCTATTTCACCACCAATATATACAAGAATAAATAATGTCATTAAACCAAGAATTACATAATTTTCAGATGATTTTGTTCGATCATCAGATTTAATATTAATTGTTTCATTTTGTGTATTCTCTGAAATGAATTCTTTATTTTCCAAAACAATTTCTTGATTTTTTCTTAAACAAAATTCATCACGTATAGCATAAATTAAAAGCCATATTACATTAGGTATATGTAAAAGACCAATTAACCAATATGCATAATGCCATTGATCAATAGGACTTGATTTTTGAAGAAATGGTGCAATAATTAATGGCGAAAAAAAAGCACCAATACCAAATGCACCATGAAGTGCTTGTAAAAATGGATTAACATTCATTTGTTCATAATGACGTATAGTTAAAATTTGTGTTAAAGTATCAACTAAACCACCTGCAAAACTCCACATGAAATGGACAATAATCATTAATATAAGATGATACATAAATGGAATAATTAGTGTTGTTATACACATTATAAAAACTGTAAATATTAAAAATGTTCGACCAAATCGTGGAAAACGATCAAAAAGAATTCCACCAATGAGAGTACCAATTAAATAACCAATTGAACGTGTAAATAATATATAAATAACACGATCTAATGGTGATTTTGTTTGTTCAACAAATTTAAGTAATGTTGGTCCAAAAAGACCGGCACCAAATCCCAGTGATAAAAATGTATAAAATAAAGCAAGAAAATAAATAATAGAAGGTTTTGTATCAGATTTTTTCGTTGATTTCTTTTCATTATTATGAGACCCAACATAACTATGAAGAGAAACAATTGATGTTGACAACGAAAGCATACTATTGTCGATGTTTTTTTTCTTGATGTTGCACTGTTTTTATTCTTATCAAACGTTACTTAATTTACATCATATCTATATAAAAAAAAATACTAAAAGGCAAAATTAATTGAAATATCTAGTATGGCTTCTTTTTTTAGAAAAGCAATTATTTTTAAAGGCGAATTAAATAATCTACTAGTGATGTAACTTTTCAATTCCATAAAATCATGTTCTATAATTTTAATTAACATTTAAATAGAATCAATTGAATATAATTGAAAAAAGAACAACATTACAAATCACATAGGCCTAGATGTGCTATTTGACACATTATGTTTTTGAAGCTGGATATCGGTTATTTATACAAATATTACAAACAACTGTATCGTACGAGTCTTAGAAAAATGTTACCGTCATTCATTCAAAGAATATCTAGTCAGCATTACCATCAACATAAATATTCATAGATGCCGGTAGTCTACTTGCTTACACGAATAAATATCTTCTCTGAAAGAACTTTTCTTAACAAACCTTTTTCTTTCTTGAAATATATGGAATTAACTCAACAATACCTAGAAATATCTACTAATACTGAAAAGTATTATTTGCGTATTTTTCACTCGCAAATACCATGAAACATAGTAAAACAATTTCATATTAAAATAATCAACTAAAAGTTAGAAAAATGTGTAAAAATATTTAAAAGTGAATTTTTTCTCTTCATTAAGAAAGTGAAAATTATAGTTTGAAACTGTTTGCCTATATATTTTACATTGTTTGACTATAGAAATATGATAGTGTTATCATGCTTCAGATTTAAAAAGCATATTTTACTTATAAAATGTATTAATGTACAGTTTTATAGTCGTCAATGTTCTGAATATGCTAAAAACAAGTGTCTAGTTAAAAATACTAATTTCTTAACATTTTGTAAATGTTTTATCAAGGCAGAATTTATCAAAAATCATTCCCAGTTTCATATCAAAACATGAATCACTTTTGTTTTTCAATGTAAGCGAATATATAATGCATATTACTAGAATTTTTTTCAAGTGTTAATGGAAGTAACTTGCATGTGATTTGAAATTGTTAGGTATTTGTATAAATTACTAATACTCACAATAAATGAATGGAAAAAAGCTTACGAGGGAAGGTCTCCAATTGATAGATGCTTTTGGAGTCGAGACTATGTGCATTATATAGACCCAAATGTGCTATGAACATCCTAAAAGGAGTTTGTGTCCTTAGATAATTGTTGGGGAGATTCTGCACTTTTACAATATTTTTTTAAAATGAATATCATGGCAACAGAAAAACGTATTTTCGAATTTCGACTTGAAACTTTGTAGAGACAGGTCTTAACAAGAGTAGTTTATTGCTTTTATCCTGAAATAAGAACATCACATCTACCGATTTATATGAGCGATGTAAAAGATACACTTTTGCCATTATTGTATTTGAGAATAGGCACAAAATCATTTTTTCTGTTACCATGGCATTGATTTAAAAAAATATCGTAAAAGTACAGTATCTTCGCAGCAGGAAGCTAAGAGCGCGAACTCTTTTTCAGCATATTCATAGGTCATCAGAGTCTATATAATGCACATAGTCTCGACTCAAAAGCAATTTATCAATTAGAGCACTCTCCTCTTTAAACAATTTTTAGGGAAAGTCTGATTTATATTGACTCCCTTATTAGTAAAAATTCCTGCTGATTTTTCAAAATTTACCTTATTGAAGAAACTTATATTTTTGAGCATATTCTATGCATAAGCAAAGAATAAAATTTAGAAAAAAAATTAAAAGATTATTTAGACTTTGTTAGAACATTTCTAATTAATAAAATACATTCTATCGACTAGTACAACTGTCCTTTCACGTATATACTATCATCTATCAAATATAAATGTTTTAATTCAAGTATTCATTCAATACTTCGTTAAACGCACATATTCTTTATAAATAAAACATACTTTTTTTTGTTCAATGTTAATTTTGTTACAATAAATAATATAAAATTAGTGATCATTTGATCCTTTTTTTTACCTTGTAATCTTCTTTTCTTTCAAATGAAAAAGTTTTTCAATTGTCACAGTAAAGATTTTTTTATTTGTTTAATGAAATTCATTGAGCTAGATTAATCAAAACAGAGAATAATAATAAATTATTATACAAAAAACAACATCTGACATGCTTAAGATGAACACGAAATAATGATCTTTTTTGCCCATTCCGGAGATGCTTTTGCATAATCATTCATATCAGGTTGTTCATCATAAGGATGTCGAAGTAAATGAAAAAGTCGATCAATTTCATTAAAATCACCTTTTTGTGCTTTTTCAATTGCTATTTGAGCCATGTAATTTCTTAAAATATATTTTGGATTAATACGATTCATTTGTTCACGACGAATTTTATTAGCATAACTACCTTCTAATGCTAATCTTTGTTTATATACATAATACCAATGTTCATTTTGTATTTCATTAGGAATAATATCGTCGGCAAGTTGTCTCCAAAATCTAGTATAATCAATATGATATAAATCTAATAAACGAAGAATTTCTTCATAAAGCCATTTATCAGATTGAAGATAAAATGTTAAACCAAGTTTTTTACGCATTAAATTATCATATGTACGATTAAAATATAACCAAAATTCATATTGTTCATTTATCGGATATGTTGATTCAATTAATGAATCAAATGCTAAACGTAATTTAGCAAGATTCCATGCAGCTATCGATGGTTGTCGATCAAATGCATATCGACCTTCATCATCTGAATGATTTGGTATATAACCTTGAAGTTTAGTTTCAACAAAACCAAAAGGTCCATAATCAACTGTTGATCCAATTACATTCATATTATCAGTATTTAATACACCATGTGTAAAACCAAATGCTTGCCAATAAGCAACAAGATTTGCTGTTCGATGTGTAATATCAATTAATAATAAATTATAACGATTTTTACTCGATAATGGTTTATCATACATATTATTAATAACAAAATCAGCTAATTGTCGAACTTGTTGATATTGAAGACGAGTTGAAAATAATTCAAATGTACCCATACGTATAAATGCAACAATTGGTGCAATACGTACAACAATAGCAGCTGTTTCAATTGTTTCCCGATAGACTGGTGAAAGAACAGAACCAACAAGACTTAGTGCACGTGTTGTTTCAATACCTAAATGAAACATTGCTTCAGATGCGAGATATTCTCGTATTGATGAACGTAATACTGCTCGACCATCACCACCACGAGAATATTGTGTTGGTCCAGTACCTTTAGCATGAAATGCCCATTGATTTAATTGACCAAGTAGAAGAGCTCGACCATCACCTAATTGTGAAGTAAAATAACCAAATTGATGACCAGCATAAACCATCGCTACTGGTCGAGAACCAGACAGAAGTTTATTACCACTTAATAACTCAGCCATTTCTTGTCGATCAATCATTGATAGAGAAAGATTATTCATTAATTCATCATTTATACTAATTAAATAAGGCTCAGGAATAGATTTTGATTTAGTAAATGAATAAAAATAATCTGATGGTAATTGTTCAATATATGTATTATTATTAAAATGTAAAAAGGTTTGTACATTAAATATAAATATGAAGAATAAAAATAATAAAATCATAACTAATCTGAATAAAATTTAAAGAATTCTTTTAATGAATAAAATCTTAAAAAATGTTCTGAAATTCCTATCGACATATAAATATGAACAGTTCTTCAGCAATTCAAATTATTTTATTTTTTTTTCATAATTTGATTTATTCAGTATATTTTCAAATACAATATCTGTGCTTACAGAAACCAGAACTACAATAATTTTATTCATGATCAAATTTAAATCAACTAGCATTATAAAATGGAAACTACAAGTCAAATTTGAAAAAAAAACACGCTGACTAAACCTCGTATTAGCGTTTCGTAAAATTGCTACTGTGAAGAACCAATCATGTCCTTGAAGACCTTTACAATCATTAATGAAAAAAAAGTCAATGAAATTAATAATGCTCTTGAAAATGAGTCAGGATCAACTATTCTGTGTATTTCATAAGCGTGTACAATACACCAAACAACAACATACTGAATTATGAGGAAATATCTTTTATTAAATCCATATATGAGATTATTTGTTCCACAGCTTGAATAAGTTTGTGCAGTAGATCAAACGCTTGAATTTGATTCATTTTCATGAACATCATTGACTTTTTCTTCAATAATTACTGTAGAGATTTTCCACAACGTGATCGATATTCAACTGTATTGATTTCATAAAATCTTAAGGCGAGACTCACTTCCCAGCGAACCACCTGAAGTGATATCATGGGTTTGAGATGAGGTCTCAGTCATTACATAGTGTCTATTGAGACTAGAATAAATCTAGAAAGATTCTTCCTCATGCGCTGCTCATTTCGAATTATAGCCATTACATTGAATGTTTTACCTTTAGCATGGTATCTAGTAAAAAAAACCGGATAAATGAATGTCGACCTAAAACTTTGTTCAGAGATGGCTCTTGGAGTCATTTAAATATCATAAAAATTTCAGCGAAAAAGAATAGTATTTTCTTCAAATATCAAATTCACAAAAAACCATGATATTCCGGAAAATCTAGGTTTATGTGAATTCAATATCTCAAGAAGGGACCATTCTTTTTGATTGAAATTTTTATGAGATTCTAATAACTTCAAGAGCTGACTGTGGACAAAGTTTTAGGTCAAAATTCTTTTGTTCAGTTTTTTTTATAAATACCGTATCAAAGGTAGAAAACTCAG
The DNA here is from genome assembly GCA_905250125.1 of Rotaria sordida. Lineage (NCBI taxonomy): Eukaryota > Metazoa > Rotifera > Eurotatoria > Philodinida > Philodinidae > Rotaria > Rotaria sordida. Next base: position 66,012 of record CAJNOL010000018.1, read on the forward strand.
TATAACGGTCATAACTTCAAAATGGCAACGTATGGGAAAGAATCTTTCTAAGTTTCTTCTAGTCTCAACAAGCCCTACATAATGACTAGTGTCTCATCTCAGACGTAAGATATCACCTTGGGTGGTTTCCAAATTTAACCTGTACGTGTCATTTTATAATGATAGTTGATCCGAAATCGATCATGAATAAAACTATTTTAATTCTAATTTCTGTAGGTGCAGATATTTTATTTGAAAATATATTGAATAAGATCAAATTGTGAAAAAAAAGTAATTTAAACTATTAAAGAGCTAGCCATACTTCGTTTTTGATCGGACTTTGGCAATATTCCTGAAACGATCATGTTCAAGGTAAATTATATGATAAATAAATAAATATTTCTAAATATTTTATCAGCATGGTCTTACGAGAAGTTAGTTTACATACAAATTCATATAAAAACATCAATCATCAGTAAATATACTGAAACTATTGAACCAAACAATTCAGTCTTTACATATACATAATAATATATCAGTTCTATACTAGGGATTTATGAATAACAAAATAATATAATGAAATATGTCAAATTTTATTACCGAAGAAACTAAAAATATGATTCATTCTAAATTTTAAATACTTATCAAGAAACAATTGAAAGCGTACGATGACTTTAATTACAAAGGTAATATTTACGTAAATTTTCATGTGTGTTCTTTTTTGTATTTTATTAGTCTTTCGTACTTGTTGTCATCTACCAATAAATAAAGATCAGTAGGAAAAAGCTTACTAGTACTCTCATACAAATCATGAATATATGTATATATATATAAATTCATCTTATACCCAATTACAAATAAAAGCAAATAATAGATAAAGTACAAACGAACGAATGTGATCGACTTGCGCAAGTGATTGTCGCTAATATTACCAAGATGGAGGAAAATAAAACAATATATAAATGCACAATACCAACCGATAATGAGCGAACGAGCCGTCACTCTGGCTTGGACTCGTCACTTGTGTTCACAATTCATTTCTCTTTTCTTTCGTCTCTCTTTAACAGAGTGAACATATATACACATATATACATAGGTTGTTGACACGCATATCATCATACTCTTATTTGTCTGAAATAGGTATAAATTTCGAATGGCAACTACAAGGAAAAGTAATAAAACAAATAAAACTATTCTACTTTCAAATAAAGAAAAAGAAATATTAACTGTATTACATGAACTGTATGGTTAGTTATTCATTTATCTATCTAATTAGTTCAATATTTCTTGATTTTTGTTTTTATTCTTCTAGCTAACGATTTTAAAAAATACGGTGAACATATTAAACGAGAATCAAATATACCAACATCAATCAAAAATATTTATAACTCGTTAGATCAACGTCAAGCTTATCAGCGTGTCTTCAATTATTTTCAAAAGCAAAAGTAAAGTGATGTTCGATTTCATATATCAATCATACTAATATTCGATTGAAAAGAAATAATTTCATATGCTTGACTTTTTAAAGATTACAAATATCGAGCAAGAAACAAAAAGGAAAAAAAAAGAATTTTTTTTCTTTTTTTAAATCTTATTAGGACAAGATTACGAACAAGCTCAAGATCAAATCATCTTAAGAAACCTTCTCGTTCATCAATTCGTAATAGAGCACAAATCGATGAACCTATGTTTATCACACAATCTGATTCTGAATCGGATGACAATGATCAGCAAGAATCGAATAGTTCAATAATGGAAAATCATATGAATGAAACAAATGAATATCAACATGTGACAACTAATAATGATAATGATGTACAAGAAATTGAAGTATCAGAAAATAATTCAATTCATCAAGAAAAACAAACATTATCATTAACAAATAATGGACATAATGAATCAATGTTTATTCCTCATTCTCAAACTTCTACAAATTTAACATTTGATTTATTATCAATACGTACAAATATTCAACAAGGTAAAAATAATTATTATTAAATAAATATCAAAGAAAATAAATTTATTTAGCTTTACATGAACTTGATCGTGCTATATTAGAATCTGAAAGCATAACTAAAGATTCCAACAATAAACAACAACAACGATTATTAATTAGAAATAATAATTTCTTAACAAATACTTATGATAATCGAAAATTAGATGATATTGTTCGTTCATTATCAAATGTTGTTAATCAACAACAAGAAAATGTTCATTTAATTCTTAATGAATCATCGAGTTTATTAAGTAATGAAAATAATAAACGATTAGAAAATATATCAACGACAAAACAACAATCAATTACACATATTCTTCAACGTTTAAATACTCTTGTTGATCGAGGAAATTCTATTTATGATAAGTTAGAAAAGATTTTATCAGAGTTTTGAAATATTTGTTTATTTTTTTGTTTTATTTTTCTCTTCTTAGTTCTAATATGATTAAAACAAAGAATTTTGTAGATATGTATGCATACATATATATATATATATATATATATTTCTTTTTTTTTTCTTGTTGTTACATGAAATGCACGAACTTTTTTACAAGACAAATTACTTTGAGAAAAAAAGCTTGAATAAACAGTCATAGATTTGAACGAAAGTTTCTATGTCAAAAAGTATCGAATTATACAATTTGTTTGATAATTTAAACATATTTGACTATTAGAAGACTTATTAGACTTAAACATCAAACATTATATAAATCGATTTTTTAACATAGTTGTTTACTTTTAATTACATAAAAAAGAAAAGAAAGAAATAAGAAATAGTAAAACCCATATCCCTATAAAATCAGATTATTTAATGACTACCTTTAGTTTTAATATCTATTAGATGTAAAGTTTAATTAATTCATCACTAACTGCTGATGGTGTTAATGTTCCAATATCTGTAAATAATAATGTAATATAAGCTGGTGGTGTATAATCAACAAGTGGATGTTCCATTTCAAGATTTTTTTCACTTAAACGTGCTATTGTTGATGCTTTATATTTAAAATGATCAGGTAAATCACGATTATTTAATGGATAATAACGAACAAATTTAAATGATTCTGATGCAACATAAAATGGTTTATTCATTTCATGTGCTGCTATAGCTATATTAAATGTACCAATTTTATTAATAATACCACCACTTTCAACAACAGCTTCAGCACCCATTAAAACAAATGTAACTTTTTCCATAATATATGCAACACTAGCATCTAATATAGATAGAGATGGTATACCAATAGATTCTAATTCATTTTTCATTTTTATACCACTTTTATCGGGTTGTGATTCCGTAACAAATACTTTAAAACGTGTAAATTTTGATGCATATGCAAGTAAAGCAAGAACAACACGTGAATAGGAATGTGTTAATATAATACTACCATCAACAATAAATTCTTGACTATATTCAGAAATGCGTTGTCTTGATGATAATGCACGATCTAAAAAAACTTTACCACGTTCAATTAATTTTTGACGACATTCATCAATAGCAAATGTATCAAATTTAGCTAATGTTATAAAACGTAAAAATAATTCACAACCTGATTTAACACTTGGCATTGAAGAATCAGTTTGTGTTGTTAATAATTGTACAGCTGATTTAAGTTCATGTGATAATTCACTCATTGTACCAGCTGATGAACGATTTATAACATCGATTAATGTACGAATAGCTGTTATAGCTACTGATGTTCTATGAAGAAAAGAGAAAGAAATTAATTGAAAATTTATGTAATGATTTCAGATTTAATAATCAATGATATAGACTTTTAATTAGGATTTGTGCTCAGCAGAGAGGGATGGTCACTCTTAAAGTTTGGCGACTCCAAAAATACTCGGAGCCGCAGTTTCGGTTTAGTTTCAAAAATATCATTTGGAACTGTTAGATCATCAGATAGATACGAAAATTTCAAATTTATTTTGAGAAATTTTTCACTAGTGAAAATTTGAGATTAAAGCCGCCACATATTTCAATACGTAAACAAAACAATATTATACGTATATACGGAAACCTTTAATTTCAAGAATGAAGCCTACTCAACATAGATTTGAGAATGTTTTTATCTGGCTGATGATTTTACAGTTCCGTCGAACGCTAGTCATTTCATTCACTCTCTCTCCAGTTTTGAGAAATTTTCGTCCTTCTTCAGCAAAATTCTAGCATTTTATTCGTTGTGTTTTTGCTCACCAATTCTCAAAACAACAAAATCCGTACGACCCTCTTCCCACTCCTGGTGACTTCGGCACACCCTTGCTTTTATTTTCTTGAGTATTGAATGATGATCACAATTATCTTATTTCATTGATAGATAGTTTTCATAAATTATTGAGATAATATTGATACTTTGAACTCAGTTTTCTTTCCATATCGAGCTCGTTGTTTTATAGTTTCTAGCTAATAGTAGTTCCAGGAAAGTAAGTTAACAATATGTGACAAATCTAAAAGTCATCAATGACTATCAATTCATCTATTTTATTGATCATATTTAACAAAACTGAACCGACGGCAATCATTCTCAGTCATTAACTTGAGTGCTGCTTGAAAAAACATTTCATATGCAAATCATAAAAAAGTAACTATGGTTACGGCCTCACATATTTATTGAACTTTATTCATATTCTACAAATGTCATTACTTTTGATCTGAACAACACGTTGAAGGTTCAATATGAATATGAATATGAATATATTTAAATATATAACGATTCAGACAAAGTTGACCCGGTTTATGTTAACTTTGAATAGTTGACGAGTTATATGTGTCCCTTCTGATCTTAGCCGTTCTTTTTTATTTAGTATTACTGTAATATTAGGACTAATTCTATAGCAATAAAATAATCTGTCAGATCGATTAGTAATATTTTATATAGTAGTTATTTTGACGACGAGCAAAAACTCTCAAAAGAGTTTTAATCTTCATACTCAGGTTCTTGAAGTCGAATAGCAGTAAAATATTGTAACGTTTGATCATTTTCCAGATTATCTTGTTGATTTGATGACATTAATATATTATCATGTGTCATCTAAAATATAGATGAAAAAAATAAATAAAACATTTAAAATATACAGAAATAACAAAAGACATATATTTTTGTGAAATGTCAATGTTATTCGAAAGTGAACTGAACAACGTTTACCAAGAAAGCAAAACGTTCTTTTTTTTTCTTCTCTTTTTCAAACGATGTGTTTTTTTTTATATTATTATTGTTCGTCGTGCAGAATTTTAAAGGAGATGCTGCATAATGTTTGATAGGAAAAAAAATCGGGCAAGAGAGAGAGAGAGAGAGAGAGAGAGAGAGAAAAAAAATTTGAAAGTATTGTTTTGTTTGTTAATAATTGTTTGACTACTTCAGTCGACATTAAATTGACAGTTGTTGTGAAGTCATACATCATCACTACGACTACTATTTAAGCGAATCGTTTAGCTTTTTTTTTTTATTTAAAAATTAATCAATAAAAATGACTAAAATTCCAATAATTACACAAAATTTTTTATCACCTGATGGTTTTAATGATACACCACTTATGCTTTTACCACAAACATCAGCATTGCCATTATCTGATAAAGATCAAGAAGGTTTTAGTCAATTATTATTACATGATTTACATCGACATCGGCAATCTTATGTTCGAAGTTATACAGCATTTGAAACATTAAAAAAACGACAAGATTTTATTTTACGTCAAGAAAATCTTCGTGCATTACAAAATTTTGATCAACGTATTACAACAAAACAAGATCAATATATAGATCAATCATTTCATTCATATGAACAGTGTTTTGTTAAAGTTCTTAATGGAAATTCACTAACAAATCGAAATATTCAAGAACAACAAAAACGACCACATACAGCTGCACCATCATTTGATAAATTTCATATTCATCAACTTTCACATATTTCAACTACAACACATGACCCATCACCAATAATACCATTTCAACGTTATCAAAAAACTCATCGACCATCAGTAACATCAAAATATCGAAGTAATACACATATTCATCATTCAGCACAATCATTTCATGATGCATTTCAATCATCAAGTTTTATAAATCAAAGTCAACCATTTCTTTCGTTTACAGAAAGTTATTTACAAAAATATGGTGATCGATCATCAAATAAACTTCAAATAAAAACATACAATGATGGAATGGAAGAAACTAAAGAAAGAAAAAATGAAGACGAACAAATACAATCAATATTAGTTGAATCTAATCCTAAAATAAATCAAAATAAAAAACAAATTCGAAAATCTAAAACACCAGATTTACAACATGTTCGACCGAATGTATCATCACGTAATACAAATACACCTTCATCAACACCACAAATGGGTTTTAATGATGCATTACGAGATGGTTTGACAATGATGAAAGGTAAAAAAAAACAAACATTACTGTTTTTTTTTTCTTTATATATTTTCATATTAGATGATAATGATCATAATAGTAAATTGTCTGTAATCAATGAAAAACGTCGTTCATCTCAACAATCAATAAGTCAAATAAGTAATAATGATATTAGAATAAGTATAAAACGACCAAAAACAGGAAAAAAAAAACAAGTTACTACTGATTTAACATTTGGAAAGAAAACAGAACCATTAACAACTAAAACTACTGATAATGATCTACTTAAAAAAGCAATGAGTGTTCAAAATTATGGAAATAATACTACTATTGATTTAAATCATTCTTCAAATATAGAACGACTTCAATTACCAACAAATACTAATAACTTATCAATAAAAAAAACTTCTTCAACAGTACAACATTCATCAATCGATTCAAATGATGATAGTCTAAAAATAAAACAATATTTTGATGATATTGATACACAAATGGCAACAAAAACACCACCACCACCACCACCGCCAACACCACCACCAACTATTGAACAAATAGAACCATCGAAAGAACAAGCAATAATCGATAACAATAAAGATCAAATTGTTGATCTTCTTACGACAATAGAAAATAGACAACCTACATTAGATCAATTAACACAACAAAAATCCGAATTAGAAATCGTAGATAATCGTAAACGTATAAGAAAAGGTGCATTTGATCCACCTGAATCAATGAATGATATGATTGCATTTGAATTAGGAATTATGGGTAGTAGTCGTAGTGCAATCAAAAAATCAAAATTTCGTTTAGGAAAAGAAAATCAACATGATGATGAAAAAAAAACAATTCCTGAAAATCAAGAAACACTTGATTTATTAGAAAAAGTTCGACAAGGTGCAACTGGTTTATCGATTGGTCAAATGCCTATATCACAACAAGTTCGTATTTTGTATTTGAATTAAAATTAATTTCAATTTAATTTATTTTTCTTTCAGGGTTGCCGTTTTGAATTACCATTTGATTTAAAATTACTTGAAACTTTAACACCACTTGATTATCTTAGTAAATATTGTCGTTTATCATCACGTCGAAATTATCAATTTAAACGTGTATTTGATAAATATCGTAATAATCAATATCGTTTTGAATCAAATAATTTATATACATCAATTACAGATATACATAGTGAAAAATTTACACGTTCACAATATGATAATTTATGTCAATTAATTAATATTGGAGATGAACAACATCAATTTACATTTGATACATTTGCTGGAATATTAGCATTATGTGAACGAATTTTATATGATTCAAAAGCACCTCCGAGTGGTGTTGATGAACAAGATTTAGTAAAAGATACATTAGAAAAATGTGATTTCGATTGTTTAGATCGAAAACTTGATGGACTTAGTATTAGTGAAAGAATGAGAAAATTATTAAAAGCACTCTAACATGAAAAATGATCAAAAATCAATTGTACACAAAAGCGCAAACACATATAATATGATATAAAAATTAAACTAATTTTGTTTATGAAATTTTACAATTGTAATAAGACCAATAGTGTAAAAAAAACACAATAAATATTTTTACTATAGTTATTTATATCTACTCAGCTGAAAGCTGAATAGTTTATTAGAACAGATTTTAACTCGATAAATTTTAAAGACATCTTATAAAGAAATTATTTTACTTTTTCATAAAAAGATAATTCATAATATTCGATTTTAAATTTCGATTATTCTCTAGTATTTCATTATAATATTAACATAAATATTTGGTTAACAACTAAAACTTTTCAGAGATATCCATAGGATTTACTCATTTGTCGAAGAACCCATAAATATCAACTATGAGTTTTTTTTCTCAGAATATTTCTGTTCTAATTATAGTCTATTTGCTTAAAATGTTTATATTATCCTATGACTTTCGCTAACTTGGTCGAAGCATACGACCATATGTATGATAGAATACGGCAACATTACGACATCTTTACGGCGTTTTACAGTGAGAATACGGGATCGTATACAATCAGTAACACTAAACGGCACAAAAAAACGGTCATTTACGATAACATTACAGTAATTGATGATAATACGTACTAATTGACTTGACTACAATGTAAGAGTACTTTCGAAGTAAAATATCTATAGAAAATATTCTATCTTCGTTTCCACTCTATTCTAATTTATACATTAATCTACCATAGGGCAGAATAATATACAATTATTCATCAGGATTCTACTAGCCAAGTCAAAAAGGCACAATCGTAAACGACTGTATACGAAGAAAACAAAACGCTCATTTACTGCCTTTGTACACGGAAGCTATATACGATAACAAAGATCTACGATCACAATACGAGATCATATAATACGGCACAATATGGACTTCGTATTCGTTGATCTGAGTATTTAATCATGCCACATCTTCACTTGTATGATCAAAACTAGAGAGTCATAATGTAGCATTATGATGTATGTATATAATTCTATTTCAGATTTTTCTGTCAAAACCAGAAAAGTTTAAAATGCGCAAAACGATACTATAATCTAGGTGGTCGGAATTTCAACAATTGAAGAATTCCAGAGGATGTGTTGACGAATTAAGGGTGAACTTTCACAACCTTTTACAAAACAATATTCATATAGGATACATGTGAGAACTGAAGATAATACTCTTACAATATATGTATCATAACTTATACTCATCGATGTGGTGAATAAGAATTTTTCTTAATCCATATCTAACTCAGAGTCGACTTGACGAAATTTCGAAGTCCCAATAATCTATTGTGACGTATGCAAAGAACGAAGTGAAAGTTTAATCGTGTTCTATTGATTTTTATCATCGAAACTATATAATCTCATTGATTTACAGAAGAAAAAAAAGCGATCGATAACTATTGAATGTTGTTAGTCATTAAACAACAAAAAAAAAAGATCCACTGAATAAATATCTACACTAATCTAATTAGTGTCAACAAAAATTTTCGAAAAAAAAAACAAATAAAGACAATAAAATAAGGATTCACTGTTCTTTTATTTTTTGCACCATCATGAAAACAAAGAGAAATCGCGCATGTATATAAGCGAGTGTGAATATGACAAGTAACGAAGAATAAGAACGAAAAAAAAAAAGAAAACAAAAAGAGTTTGAATCATATGAAAAGCAAAAAAAATGAAGGAAAAGGAGCAAACAAGCGTAAGTGTGAATGTACATATACAAGCATATAATAATAAGTAATGAATGAAAAATAGTATGAATACAAGAACTACTACGTTAGAGTTTTGTGTTCTAATCGATTTGCATAGGTAAAAGTAAAACGTATGATGAGAGAAAAAAACAAAGATTATCAAGATATTAAGAAAAGACAAAAAAAAGATAATGATTAGATTTTATTGGAATGATTCGATTAGTATAGCAAAAGAAAAACAATTTTTTGATTAATTTGACCATTCACCGTCGCTTGAATCACTATCATCTTGACCTTCAGGTCCAACTAAAAAAACAGATATATATATTTATACTGAACAAAAAAAATTATAATAATTTACTAAGTTTTTCTCGTCGTTCAGCAAGAATTTTAAGAATATTCATTGCCATTGTATCTTGTGTTGCTGGACTTGCATCACCTGTTGATGACATGTCTGGAATTGATGGTCGTTCCGATCGTTGCTAAAATTAATAATAATAATAATAATAATAATAATAGACACAAAAGACAAAATCATATACTTTTAATTTGGATGTACCAAAATTACGAATATCATCAAGTAAATTTTCACGTCCTGCACTTACAACTGGAACAGCAGGTGAATTTGTTACTGGTCCTGATGAAAGAGCTGAATTCATAGGAGGAGGAGGTGGTGGAGGTGGAGGAGGACCACCACCAGAACTTTGATTTTGATTCATTAAATTAGCTGGCATTGGTGGTGGTGGGGGAGGAGGTGGCGGTGGTGGAGGTGCAGGCGGAGCGTGTGCTCGATGGGAATCGGTAACACTAAAAACAAATAAATTGTTTATTGTTATTAGAAGATATAAGACACTTACGATCCTCCTGGAAACGGTGGCGGTGGTGGAGGTGGAGGTGGTGGTGGTGGAGTCAATGGAGCTTGTGTTGTTGGATATGTATTATCAGATGCACGAAAACCTGGTCTTGGTGGAATACTAGGAGGTGGACTAAATAATCCTTGAAATGGTTGAGGACGACTGTTATTTGATTGATTAGAAGCTGGTGATGGAGCTGATATATCTTGATGTGGCGCACGACCACCATTATTCCGACCTATAGTTTGATAACTACGTGGAGGAATTTCTGGTGGTGCTGTTGACATTTGTTGTTGTCCTTGATTATTACCATTAGGCACAGGTACTAGTGGTTCTTAAAAAAAGAGTTATCAATTTATTTGAATTTTCTAAAAATAAATGAATATAAATTCTATTTACTTTCTAAAAGTTTTTGTAAACCACCATCTGTATTTACAAGTTCTCGTACGTAAATTTTTTCTTCTGCTGATATATGCATGCCAGCTAATACTTGTTCAAACATTTGCTTTGTTGCATCATCATTAAAAAAACTCTATAGAATCATAATGAAAATAAAAGAAAGAAGAAGAAGAAGAAAACAATTTAACATACTTCCTTAGTACCAATATGACTAACATGAACCAATCTAAGAAAAATAATTTCTAAGTTATTTCAAAACATAATTTTATTTAACATACGTTGATTGAATTGGTGCTGATATATCAGGACGAGCAGGTTTTTTTTTATTTCGACCAATTGTTAAAAAACCTTGATTTTTTACTGTATTTTGTTCTATATTGAAGAAGAATATTACCATATGAAATTAATTAATAAAAAAAAAGCAGCATCATTTTATTTTGTTTACTTTTTGGAGTATTGGCAGTGGTTGTTACTGGTACTACTATTGGTGTTGGTATTGGTGATGCTACAATGTTTGCTGCTGGTTTCATTCCATTCATTAAAGCGGATACACTTGGTGAAGTCGATGGTGGACTAATAACTGGGGCTGGTGCTTTTGGTGGTGCATTAGTTTTTTTCTTTTCTATGAAATTAACAAAATTATTTCAAAAATTTTCGAAAATGAAAAACTTTTTAACAAATGTTAGAAATTCATAGCGAACGATCTATTTTTATTCGGTTCGAATCACATAGGTATATTCTTTCTATATTGTTATTCAAAATGAGATTGAATGTTATTTATTGTTATTTATGATTGATACAGTTTGAAGAAGAGATCTCTTTTTCTTTTCTTTTCGGTTGTGATAGACGACAATGAGTTCACAACTTGTGAAATTAATTGTCAAATATAATAAAATTAATTTTGTTGGAAGAATAAAATTTTTCTATAGAATTCTTCAAAAAGAAATATGAATGATATAAAAGTTAAGTGCTCTTTTTCTTGTCATAGATACAAATGATTGTTCTTGTCATCTATAGAATGAAAAAGAATAATCAGAATAAAGAATTCATCTGTAAATCGAAATCGAACATTCAGAAAAAGACTTAGGCTAGACAAAAAAAAACTTCAAAACATACTTCAATAAGAAGCTTTCTTGGCCTCGTTGTTTCAATAAATACAATACTGGCAATATTTCTAATTCTTTTATTTGCTAGGATATATGTCAAGCTTTTCTGTTTACATCAGAAAACATGTTTAGGAGAATAAGATTCATGAGGAATAGACGCCATGTTCAAGACTATTGACATTTATCTAAACCACGGAATTTATTCATTGTAGTGACCTGAACTGGGTCGAGTACTCGGTTCAGAGCATGAGCTCGGGTGTCGGACATGAAAAAAACATAGCAATTCGGCTTCCGGATATAATCACATATCAGAACTCGATTCGACAATTAATGAGATTTCAACGTTTTGAAATATTTTGTTTTTTGATTACAGACGGGACTAACTGAACACATGAAGAGAAAGATGAATTATCAAAAAGGTGAACATATATTATCGTGATAGGAAAAGCAGTCATGTATGTATTTACAACTGTTGACATTTGGCATCAACACTGCGTTTCATTCGAGCGTCAACGAGCAAACGTATAGTTAAAAGATACTGAATGGATGGATTTTAAAAGCAGAAAGACACCAAGTGAATCCTGAATCATTTGCTTTTTTTGCGAAATTTAAGATGATCTCTTTTTGTTGTTGTTGTTTATAGAAGAAATTAACTAGTGCACTTTTTTATATGAAATAAAAACTTAAAAACCATACTGTAAAAGTATCTACCGGATATCGCTTAGCTTCGGTCGCAAAAATTATATCCCTGCAGGTAAGTACTTCATTGATAGTGTATCATATATCTTAACTGTACCAAACTCGAGTCATAATTCTGAAAAATTATTCCTCATCTTAGTCACTTGCATATCTTCAACATAATTCTTTCAGTTTGATGATAAGATATATATAACGTAATTTATAGAAAAAGTTCGGAAGTTAATGTTCAATTTATGAGCTGCGAAATAAAGTCTTGTTTCGTAAATGAAATAATTTCTATTATAGAAGTGATATTTTTCCTTGTTAAAATCTCTCTCTTTGATGATCATTTCATCAAGAAAAATATGACTTAAAAAAAAAGGTTAAATCTAATGTTAGAAAACTTTTTAGAAAAACCTTTTTTACTTTGACGATCTTCTTGTTTTGAATGAAAATGATGAGAGAATGTTTGTGCTTCATCACGATCAACAAAATTTATTCCAATTTTACAATTCTATAAATTCAAATAAATAAATAAATAATCATTCAAAACAACAATAAAAAGATTTGAACTAACGGTTCCATCAAATGTATAAAAAACATCTAAGGCTTTTTCAAGACGAAGTGATGCTGGTACTAATTCTTCATAAATTGATTGTCTGGACTTAAATAAAATAAAATTTTACATTTTAAAAATTAAAAAAAAGAAAAAGAAACTAAAACATTTACTCTAAGGTCATATAATCGAAAACAATAACTTCGATTACCATAATCTTTAACAAAACAAAAAACGCCACATGCTTGTTTTCTCCAGGTACCATTATAACCATGTAAAACTTGTGCAACAGCTGTTGCTAAAGTCTAATAAAAAAATATTCAAAAACAAAATAATTGCAATTCAAATTCAAATTTTTGCTTTTTACCACACAACTTGATCCAAGTATATCATATAAACATTGTAATTCATTTGTTAATAAATTTTTTGATGGATTATGTGTTGGACGTTGTTGTCGTACTACTCCTTCTCCACTATTCATTATGTTTGATTGAGGATAGTGCGGCGAATTATTTTGCTGCACTAGAGTGCTCATTGACTAACTGTAATCTCAAGATAATAATAATGAAATTATTATCATTTAAATAACAACAAAATAATTTTCAACTATTGTTAAATATAAAAGGAAAAGAAATCTTTTTTTTTTGTATCAAACTACCAAGCTATGATAATTGATATTATTCTTATCGTTCTTGTACTGAATGAATAACAAAACAATATAGTTGGCTATTGACAACAGTGACTCATCAGATTTCATACACGTCTCGTTATGTCTTTCAATTTATTCATAATTGGTGAATTAAATATTAAAATAAATAAAAACTAGAAAACATAGCTTATTATCTACTTTATTCAGTAAAATAGAGTCGATTATTTTTTTTTTCAAATGTAAAACCTATAGTCAACTAAACAGATGTCACTAGTATTGTATATATCCGATATCACTATAAGCCACGGTTAATTAGCACGAATGAAAAAAAAAAATAAAAATAAACTATACTAATCTTATCATTGAGAGAAAAAATAAAACCTAAGATTTAGCTTTGCATTGCTCATAGGTTTTTGTTGTAGGGATAATTTTCTAGCCAACTATTACGTCTTTCAAATTGGAGAATGATTACAAAATATGCTTAAGACGATTGTAAACATGAATATTTCTCACCTAAGAGTAATGGGTTAAAATGCGTTTACTTGAAACAAACTTTACCGATCATTTTATGAAAAAGAGCCCGACATACGTTTTTCTTTCCTATTTAATAGATGGCTTTATTTGCATAGCAATATATGACCTGCATTGCCAATGAGTCATTGCTTTAACGTACGCCCATTGCTTTTTATTTTATATAATCGCAAAGAATAATTCTAATCTTTTTAAATTTTATTAAGAATCATCTGACTTTATTTAACATTCAGAATTATAGATAACAAAAAAAAATATATATATATTATAGAAATATTATGTTTCGATCAAAAGAATGGAGTCTAGAATATAAAAACAAAAATATATATATATAGAAATGAGAGATTTCTATATTAGATGATCTTACATCATTTTTAAGACGACATGGCACGATATTAACTGTAGCCGTTCGTGAAGAAATGGGAATAGGAGCAGGAAGAAGATTTCCATCGGTAATATTTTCTTTATTGTCAATTGTCATTAAACGTGGTTGTTGTTGTTGTTGTTGTTCTTTAATAGCAAGTTCAAGCTTAATTGCAGCATCAGTTTTTGGTATTGCTATAGGCGGTGGTGGTACAATTGTTTCACATTCGAATTTATCAACTAAATATTAAAATAAAAACGATACGAAAAATGAAAACTGCTTTAAACAAAGTTTATGAAGACTATTTGATAAAACTGTTATTTACAAATAATAAAAATCTAATCATAGTTTTTAAATTTTAATTCTATTGAAGATTTTCATTACCTGATTGTGTAATCATTTGCCAATCATACTCAAGATTTTTTGTCATGACATCAATACGTTGTGACTGTTTGATCAAAAGTGATATTGAGTCATTTGTGATTAATGATGATGAATCAAATTTATTATTCATGTCTTGTAATATTAAATTCATTTGATTAATATCATGTTCAATAGATCGAAGTAAATGATCACATTGTTGTTCATATTCATCTCGAACTTGACTAAATATACATTGTAATTTTGTTTCTAATAATTGTCGAATTTCATGTCCATGTTGAATACATATATTATGAATGTGCTATGAAATATATAGATAAATAAAGATTTCACTATAACAAAAAAAAAAATAAGAAGATTAAAATACCTGAATTAGAGTAGTATTTTGTAATTTTGTATTTTTCTGATTAGAAGTCTTGTTAATATCAGTTAAAGATTCAATGAGATGAGTAATCTGCAAGTTAAATTCATTCATAAAGATTTTCTTGTAAATTATTATGGGTTTTTTTACAGTAAGGGAGAGTTTTGACAAATCAACAAAAAACTTTCCAGTTTAACTTATTTATGAAATTGATCATGGAATCATAGTTTCGTATTATGACAAATCATCTGATTGATAAAATTTTTCTCGTTTTAAATTCTCGGATAGAAATTTTCAGATATATAGTTAGTTCTTATTGGATTTGCAGAATCTACCTGTTTGCGCACCCACGCGTGTAGGAGAAAGTTTTAGGAAAACTATCGCCTACATGAAAACTTTTTAATGTGAAAAATTAGCTAATCAAGTTTTCCTTTCTCAACAGAGAATAATCCAACTGTTTTTTATTCAATTTCTTTCATCATTCAAAACAGATCTCCTTCGGCATGTATATGTTCTATATTACATTTTGTTTTACTTCGTTGTGTGCTCTAAATCTGCGCGGTATTATAGCATTTCGTGTAGTTGTGTCGTTATTTAGGTTAACTTTTATTTTGTTTTTCCTAATACACATAACAAACTGTTTGACACAAGTCGCGACCGAAACATAACAAGTTATCAAACCTTGTTATTCTGTTCACTTTCATTCTCAGCTTCAAATCCCTATCATTCTTATTCCTACGCTTAACTCTTCACCTTGCCCTTAGTGTTTCTATCGTGATTCGAGGCAACTACTGCCATTGTAAAACACGACATAAACGGAGTGTTCAAGTATTTTTAAGCCTTGGTTCAGTTGTAATAAATCATATTTGAAATGATCAAGACTATTAATATTATTCGATGATTGATGGAACTAATTTAGTTTTTGACATAACATTATTTTGAGTGTGTAGTAGCCTTGTTTTTCTCTTGGCTAGTTGTTAAAAAATGAGAACAAAGAACTGATCTTATATAGTTATAGTATATGTTTAACTTTTAGTTGAATCTAGGAAGTTGTAGAGTTCGCGAGTGTACTTAATTAAAATCTAGTTTGTCTTGGCAAGCTTCAATCAAAAAGAATCTTTAAGCTTATGTTTATTTGAGTAATATTTTTATCAATGTTTATTTTTGTTTTTGAATTTGACCTAACTCATAAATAATATTTAAAGTATGAATATATTATGTTATTAAGTTTTATTGAATTAGATTTCAACCAAAAATAATGAAGGACTTTTTCGCTTATGTATTTCCTGTGGTAGAATAATAAATGTTTGCTTTCGAAATTGAATGCTCAAAAATAACATAAATTGATTTGCTTGTATATAAAAATATTTTCGAACATCATTTTCTGATGTTGATACAGAGAAAGTTATTTTCACATACATTAGAATATGAATAGTGACAATGAATATCCTGTCTACTTAAAAATAACATATCGGTCTACCCAAGTGTTACAGAATTTCATTGAAATGGATATTGTAATATCTATTTCTCGTCAATGGCAAAGCAAATTCTTTGAAACTTTTATTATAGATAGAGACCATTGAGAGCTACTATCAATGAAAATTTCATTGATTTTCCATTAGTTCGAGCTGAGCTATTCAGAAAATACCAACCGTAACGGAATTTCAAAAAAATGAAATTTTTATTTAATGGAGCCAAGAATTTAGCATTTTTGCTAAGAAATGAAGCGACACATAAATAAACTTTCTATATAAAAATTTCTTTGTTTTTAATGAGCTTTCAGAGTATCACGTCGATTAATAACTAATTAAAGAATCTTTTTTTCTGTTTATCGATTCTTGTTTAATGATGTATTTCACTACCTTCTGTTACACAAAATTTTCGAGTTGTCCATTCTAAGAAAGATTTCACGTGTCCGGAGTACTTAATGTTGTCTTAAGAATAGGAACGCTGTCATTTCAAATATTGTCGATCGCTTTCTTTGCAATGGTAGACTCAGCTTTCTTCACTATTAATTTCGAACGCTTTCTATGTATGGATGATTGATGGATAGTCATGCCGATTTATGTGTTGCTCTCTTAATGGAAATAAAAATCATTTCATAGTTTTTCATCTAATTAAAAACGAAATCTGCCTAAATTTAGTTTTACCTAAAACTTTTTCATTTTAGTACCAGATTCTGCTCCTTTGATTCTCATAATAAGTGAAGTTTAAAAGAAATATTTTACCAATGCTTCAAGTTTATTTTGAGTTGTGAAGACTTGTTGTTCATGTTCATTAAGGCATGCAGTTCGGATATTGTTTAAATCAAGTAATTCATTACCATCATTTGTTGATTTTTCGGATATTTGCATTAAACTCTATATATATATATATTTATTTATTTATTATGAATATTAATAAAAATAATCTTATTGTCAATGATAGAAAGAAAAAAACCGCTTACTCGAAATTCATTCGTTAACTAAAACAAAGATGAAATATAAATATCGTTTGAATACGTAGAAATATATACGTAGGATGTTCAAAACGTTTCCGGACTGACTCTATTTAAAAAACAACACCAAGCGCTGCTGTACTTAGATTGTTGTCTGTGTATATAATTCGTACAGTCCTCAATCGATAAACATTATGGATTCTAATCGATGAAACATTTATAGACTAATATAACAATCTTCTTTAGATCACCTTATATCCACTGATGGAAAATGAAAAAGTTGAGCAACTCTCAGTAGTAAAGCTTCTTGTTTTGGAAAGACATACTCCATCATGCACCACGATTTTTGAATGAGCTCGTCAGTTTATAGGTGAAGAACTAAACATTGATGATAGCCCTAGCTTTGGACGGTCAATTATTGCAACGAATGAGAAAACTATTGAAGCTATTGAAAGCCTAATCATCGAAGACCAACTAATCACAATTCAGCAAATAGTGGACACTCTAAGCATTTGACATGATCAACAGTACGAGCATATTAAGAATTTTTAGGTCACTATTCTATTGAGGAAAACGATTGTGTTTTTCGAATTATAACTGATGATGGATCGTATGAAAAAAGAAAAATCGACTAACGAAGTATTATATTCGTTTTTTCTGAAATCATATAGAAATAATTCTCAACGAACCTGTATCGATGGATGTAACAATAATGAAGGCATATTAAATCTGACGTCCAGTTTTAAAAGACCATCTCAAAGGAAACCACTACAAGAATCAAAATTCATTAGATTCGATAATACATCATTGTCTGAACAATCTGTCTGATGATGACTCTATAGTAGAGAGGTGACACTTCAACAAAAGAGGACATACAATTGCAACGCGTTTTGTTGTTTTTGAATAAAATCAGTCCGGGAACTTTTTGAACGTCCTATGTAAATTTTACCATTTGATTGAAACGTTGTGTTAAAAACTTATGTAAATTAAGCCATAATGATTGATTTGATAGATCACATGAAGCTAACTATAAATAAAAGGAAATATTTTAAAATATTATCTTATGATATTTGACAAACCATTTCTTGAAAACAAGTTTTCATTTTGATTAATGTGTCTTCTTGAATTTGAATTAATTTTTCTTGATTTTTATCTACGTCGTTTTTTATTTCTACAACTAGCATATCAATTAATAGTCTTAATTCACGATCAAGTTCAGTCTTAGAAAAGAGATATATGAAAAAAAGAAATTTAGAGAAAAAAAAAGAACAATTCAACTTTGAAATTTACTTGAAAATGATTATGAATATTATTTAATTCTTCAAATATTGAATGAAAATTTTGAAAAGCTAGCGATAATACAGCTCGAATTTTTTCATTAAGTATATAAATTTGTTGACCAATATTCGTTGATATTGTTAATACTTTTCCTTAAAAGAAAAATTATTTAAAAATTATAATAAATCTCTATCTTAAAGATCTACAATATGGATGCTGAATTTAAAAAACAAAACATTTTTCGAATAGATTAGATTTTATGTTAGTTAATTTCTCATCAACTATTCTCAATGAAGTTTCATTGATTGAATGGATGAATAATCGGAATTTCGCTTTTCTTTATTTGAAAAAATATTCAAATTAGAATTTACATAGTAAAATCATACTATATTAGCCGCGTAACAGGGATTTTAACAGTGGGAGATCTTCGGGTGATCAGGCTCTGTCTGATGAAGGGGTTTGTGATAGAGTTTAGCTGGCATGGCTTCCATCATTGGGAGAGTTCAAAGCTCCGGTGACGAATTTGGCTTCTCCCTTGGTTACGCCACTACACTAAACTTTGAATTCATGAGGAAGCATACATGAATGTCGGACGCTGTTCAACTTCATATTATGGCTACAAATAGATCTTAGTGAGACTAGGTCAAGCTTATAAGGATTCAGAGTTCATGACCTACTGATAAAAACTTATAACCGTTTAAATGGAATTTTTACTAAGAACAAGGTATTTTCGAAAAATCCCAAAACAAAAAGTTTCAACCTGAAATTGTGCCTATAGACACGCTTGATATTCCTGGAAGTTTCGACAAAAACGAAAACGGCTTTCTTGAGATATTCTATTTCCAAGTAGACCCAATTATTGTGCCCTCCTATCATAAACTGCAGCTTTTTCTGGATATTGAATGTCTCGAGAAAGACATGTTCATTTTCATTGAAACTTTCAAGACTATCAAATGTGTCTATAGATGCCAAATTTTAGGTTGAAACTCTTTGTTTTTGGATTTTTCGGAAATACCTTGCTCTCAAGAACAATTTTCAGTAAAACAGCCATAACTCTTGATCAGCAAATCATGAGCTCGAATCGTTTTAAGCTTGACTTAGTCTCACAGAGGTCTATTCGTAGCCAAGATATAAAGTCGAACGGTATCCAATAATTGGATATGTTCTCTCGTTAATGAAGGATTTAGAGGGAACGTATCGAAGGCAATCAGTTCTCACTTCTGAAATATTTTTTAATTTTTTTTCTAGGCAGAAATAGTCCAAAAATGAGTCTGTACAACTTCTAATGGACTTCAAAATATGTTTCTGTGACCATGATCGTCGCCGCTTTCCCAAAATTCTAGATCCGCCATTGTCTATTCCAAGATGTTTCCATGATGATTGACACCTATTTTATCGGTATACTACGAAATTTTCCTTTTTTAGAGAAATACTTAATAGTATTTCATATGTTTACCAACTGATTGACTACAAGTTGAAAGTATCGTTCGAATGTCCTCATTTATTCGTTGAACATTTATTTGTAAATTGTCTCCAATCGACTGACAATCTTTAATATATTGATCAATTAATGTTGAACCAGCTGAACGTGTTGAACAAAGTTGTTGCATAGCATTTACAACTTGTTCACGAAACTAATATAAATATTAAAAAAAACAAAAGGCAATCATTTATATTTTGCACTAATGTTAATCATCCTACTGTTAAAGCTTTATTAGTTATTTGAATAAGTTCATCATATCGACATCGATTTAATGTTAACATTTCTTTTCGTTCATTTATTTCTAATCTTAATTCCTAGATAAAATAAATATTCATTTGAATATGTATCAAAGATATTAATAGAAATTTCGTACTTGTTGTTGTGTTGCTAATTGTCGACGAAGTGATTCAATTTCTGTTCGATACTAAACAAGAACAGTTTTAAAAGAAAACAAAAATAAAATATTTTACTTGTTCAATCTGTTGTTCATTATTATTTAATTTTGCTTGATTATTATCTGATAATGTTTGTACTAACGTCATTTGATTTTTTAAAGCTCTAAAAAAAAGCAATATTTGTTTTTTATAAATAAAAAAAGCAAAAAAATATCATTTTTTACAAATATTGTGAATAAGGTATTCCATCAACTTCTCGTTTAGCATCAAGTTCTTGACGTAAACGACGAATTTCATCGACATATTCCTATAAAAAATTTTTATTGAAAAAGAAAAAAAAATGACAATCATTTAATCATATACACGAGCAACATCTTTTGATGATAATTGATTAATTTCCGGACGAATTTTTAATGAACGAGCTCGATGACCATATTCAAGTGTACTTAGAGTTTCCTATGAATTTTTTAAAATAAATTTTTCAAATATAAATCTTAACCTACGGTTTCATTTGCTGGGGAAAGTGTTATAATAATTGAAGTTATTGTTTTCCCACATAGTGAATCTTGTAGAATTCTTGTTAATTTTGAATCCCTAAAAATATTTTATATACAACACGTTACAAAAGTTGATACGACTAGATATATGCGAGACCATCAGGACAGAAATCGAGACTACGAAACAAAAGAATAAGTATTGAAAAATTATTCTAGATTTGATACGCATCAATTCTGGAATAATTCTCTCTAGATCAGAATCAGGATTACACCAAATTTACCGAGACCGGGACTAAAAAAAGCTTGATCATTTACATATACATACGTCAATTTGTGTATCTATCAAAGATTTTAAAAATGAAACAACAAGCGAACTTGATAATGGTTAAACAATTGAAAGGCAGATTTGTAAAAATAAAGAATCGTATTAAATATAAATTTCTTGATGAAGCATGATAACAACTAATTTCGATTGTTTATTTGATAATAAGAGACTTATACTTTAAACGAGTCAAGAGTTCTGTTCAATTCTTGATATGAATGTAGACTTATTCAACTAAAAGTATTTTCTTATATTTCTTTAATTTATTTTTTATGTCAGGGTCAAGCTTTTTGAGCTCATCTGTAGGTGTATCGTTACAAAAGTTCGAATGAAAAACAAACGTGAATATGTCTGTAACAATTCAAGTAATTGATATGAAACTGTTTAAAATTTTTTTTCGGATAACTGTATTTGCATCGACTATTCAGAATAATCTTTCAGAATTCAAACACACAAGTCCATTGTTGTCAAATAATTTGAACAAAGACATTATGTAGAGTTTCTTTTTTTTCAATTCACATTGTTAACTAAACCTGATCGTTAGTGAACATCCCGAAAATATAATGTTTTATGTATTTTCATATAGAAAAATTCAAGTGACGCTAAGTGTGGTGAATGTGAAAGCCATTGAATCAAACAACTTCTTTGAATCTACAATGTTAGGAAAAAATGCTTTCCCAGAAAAGAAAGTACTTTTCATTGTCAATATGCAAAGAAGCCATATTTTGTTATACTATTTCCTAAGCTCGGTCATACTGTGGGTATATTCTTGAGTAAACTTTTGTAACACATCGAACACATAATGTTAGTACAATTTTACAAACAATATGAAATTCATCAGCATTGTTCATTTGTCATGGTTTTATAGCTTTAAGAAATTCTTCATGTGATATTTCTTTGTGAAATTCGATAAACAGTTTTTATTTTACAATTACAGGTAACTCAAACTCGTTCATTGATGAAACTATTAGGATTCTAATATTAATAAGTATATACATTCTGTTTAAAATATACTGAATAAAACTTTACGAAGCTTCTAATAAAATCATAAGAATTTTAAGCAATTATCTTGAACTTTTAAAAAAGTGTTCACGTTTCTTTTTCGTTCAACTTTTTCAAACACCTTATTGATATATAAAGAAAAGAAATTTCTCTGTCGTTTATACCGGTAACAAACATGTTTTTCATTTGAAATTAATGCTGTTATAACACGTCCGAGTGTTAATAAACTTTGATTGATTGTTCCAGCTTCACGAGCACGTTTATCGGTTGCACCTGAACGAGATATGTTTTCTGAACCAGCTAAATCAACCTGAAAGAAGAAAAAAAAACACTAATTAACTGTGAAATCAATTCAATATAAATATAAAATAAACACACTAAATGAAGTTTGCCTAATCTCATATCTCCTTGGGCATCTTTCATTGTAACTGTCATTGTAAATATTGAATGAGAACGACTAGAATAAATAAAATGAAAATATTTTATTACTATAGATTTAAAAAGAAACGAATTTTTCACAATTGTATTGCAAATAAATTGAGAACAATAGCAAGATTTATTTAATAATCAAATAAGAATTCAGCTTTCAATAAACGTTTTCAAAACAATTGTCTGAAAAACAAAAGCTATTAGATTTCGAGTTGTAAAGTACTGATAATGCCAGTTAAATAACCAAGTTCTATCGATTTAAATAAGATCGATAATTCTATTCCGAAATTATAAAATAAAGATGTAGTAACTTTTATAAATGTTAATCTGAGATTGTTTTGAAAATGTTCACTATTACTCGCTTAACTAATTATTTTCGTTCTCAAATTATTTGCTATACAATCGAGTCAATTCTTTAATCGAATGAATAACAGTTATCTATATTTTAAATAACCTTGATGATGCATTCATTAATGTTTCTGCTGTTTGTCGACGTTGTGCACCTTTAATTAATACTTTAAAAGCATCAAATGGTGTTTCACATATTACTTCAGTAGCACCAATTATTGTATTTGTCTAAACATTCAAATTAAACAAAAAACAAAAGTTTCTTGAAAAAAAAATTTACTTTATCTTTATCTTCATAAATTTTAATCTTTTCAGGTTGTTCATTTGTTACATCAGCTAATAAATCAGTTAATTCTTCATTATATAATTCAAGATATGTAATTTTAACTGTATAATCAACATACTAAAAGACAAAAAAAAGGGAACACAAATTTTGTTTTTAAATATCAATGAAATTTTATTTGTACTTGACGTTGAAGTCCTTGAAATATATGATGAATAGCTCTTGGCATAATACCAGCTTCTGATTCAAGCATTGTCATATAAACACTAACAGTATCTTTTGATGTTTTATCCATTAGAAATTTTCCTAACATCGTATGTGTTTTACTTGAATAGATAAACAAAATAAAACAAGTTATGGTAGACAAAAAACTAAACATACCCAGATCCTGTTTGACCATAACTAAAAAATAAAGAGAGTGACCTTTTGATTTAAAATAATAAAATAAAATCAACATACGCAAAAATAGTTGAACTATAACCTTTAAGTACTTCATCAACAATCGGTGCAACAACAACCTTATAGACATCTTGTTGACGTGTTTGAAAACCAAAGACCTAAATAAATATTAATTATAATAAAATTTGTTACTGATCATTTTTTCTCGATTCAAATAAAAGAAATATTACATGATCATAATTAAAAAAACGTGTTGTACTTGTTTTACAATTAACAATTATTTCTCGACGTGTTTCATTTATATTTAAATAACTCGTTAAATTTTGAGATTTTTCATTATCACTTAATGGACTAATAAAATAGTTTCAATTAAACAAAAACAAAAAAATTAACTCGAATAAAATCAAACCGTGGTCGAGCTATAACTTGAACATGTTTATCCGAACCATTGAATGATTGTGATCTCTCATTCATTATGATTATTTCTATTTCATCAATTTTAGAGTTACAAAAGGAAAAAACTGAGCTGTAAAAAATAAACGTGATTACAGACGAATGTTTTCTCTAAAGATTAATCATCTTCGACGGCAGTACATAATAAAGCGCGAAACTGAAATATACAAAGAATATTTCATAGATGTCACTTTCGATTGAATCGATATTTAGAAAGAAACTTTTCCTGCACAGAAAGAAACGAATGACTTAGTGATGCGATAATTAAAATCTAGAAAATACTAACCGTCTTTTGATGTTTCCCGTGGAAGTTATCTATTTTAAGAGTGATGATGTTTTTGTTAACACTGAAAAGGCCAGGGTTTGGGTCAGAAGTTTTGATATCATAACATAATCTGTGATACAAAGCATAACGAAACAAAAAAAAGTGCTTGGGAGTATGTGTGTCATTTTTCTTTAATTACTATCTACACCTTCTCTTTTCAGAAGCTCGAATCATGGTTATAGGTACCATCATCTTTTTTGTTATTTTGATAAATTGTATGAAACTATACTGATGATGAAAAAACGCCACTTTGTAACAATGAAGCATTGTGAATTTATAAGTTAAATAATCTTTCTGATGTGCCATAAAAACTAAGTGTTTAACTGAGTACTTTTTAATCATAGGCAGTATTCGTTAATCAAGTTATCGTTTTAAGATGATTGTATTTTTATTTTCTAGAGAATACAATTAAAGATGAAATATAAGTCATTATGTTTGTTGAAAGTGATTCTTTTCCTACAGCTTTGGTTTTTTTTTGTTAAGACGAAAAATATCCAAGTTCTGATGTAATGATCTCATATCCTTCGGATACTCACAATAAAAAAATAGTTAAAAGAAAAAAATTAACAACAGGGATATAAGAACCAGTTTCTTTCATTTTTCTGACAAAATTCAACATTTTTCATTTTTGAGGGAAGGAGAGGGCGCTTAATCAATTTGTGCTGTACGAAGTAAGACTCTCAATTGATTTTAAAAAGACTTTAAAATATATGAAAATAATTTATTCAGCTTGCGCAAGTCCCCGTCAGGTGACGAAAGATGAGAGACAGACAGTAAACAATTGACGTCAATGAATATGTTTTTCTTATTCTTTCGAGGTTTCATAAGAAAAAACAATTTTAGTTCAACTTTATATTATTACTAAACTAACATTTCGTTTGCAAAAATTGTTTCAAGTATTTTTGTTCTATTAGAATTCAGTCTACAAAATAAAAAAAATAAAAACATAAATGCACTACAATTTTAACCTTGTTTCTGAAAGATTTTTGCTAATGTAAAAGAACGAAATAAGAAAAACAAAAAGTCAATGCAACATTGTACTACAAAAAAATATGCATTAATTTTCGTGCAAAAATATTTACAGTGCATATTAATTTTTGAAAATTTCTATATTATTTTTAGGATGCTAGTTTTAAGATAAATAGAATCAAGTGAAAAAAAATGTCATCTATTCACATCGTTGAATGAAATTTTCTCATAGATAGCATCAAAACTTATTCCCATCTCGGTATGTTCTGACATATATACACTGAATATGAATACCATTGCAGTACTATTATCCAGTGATACTAGTATATAATTACATATTCAAAATACCTATTCGTTTTTTCTAAATACTTTGATTCAGTATAACATATATAACAAATACATTAAATTTTTTTTTGGCTTTTAAGCCGTTTATTAAAAAAGAAAAAAGGTAGAACTAATCACTACATGAATTTATTATTTGTTGATTACATCACAGGCTTTCGTATAATAATAGGATAAATTAATCATTGAAACAGCTACACTATCTTATTTGACTACTGCGTCGTTGTAAACGAATCCAAATACCATTTTTTGGTGCAATAACAAATCGTTCATGTTCAGCAAATTGACTTAATGTACGTTCACCGGATAAAATTGTATATCGACGAAGAATTCTTACTAATGCTAGTTTAATTTCTAACATTGCAAAACGCATTCCAACACAATTTCTTGGTCCAACTCCAAATGGTAGCCAAGCTAATGGATGTCGTTTTTCTTGAAAACGTTCAGGATAAAATTTTAATGGACTTACTGGACCATATAAGTTTTCATCATAATGTATACTAAACATATCAACTGCAAAATTTGTACCTTCTTCAATTTTGAATTGACCTATTCGACATTTTTTATTACATTGTCGATTGACAATAAATGGTGCTATAGGATATAATCGTAATGTTTCACGTATAAACCAATCGAGATAATCAAGTTTAATTAATTGTTCATAATCATCATAAACATGATCAATTTCATCTTGTAAACGTGCTTGTTCATTTTGATGTGTTGCTAATATAAATGCAAGATAACTAAGAGCTGTTGCTGTTGTTTCGAAGCCACCAATCATAAATAAATAAATATTATTTAATAATTCATCTAGATTTAAATGATATTTTGATAATTTTGATGGCTAGAAAAAAAAATATCATTATAAAGCAAAAAACAATTAAACTTAATAAAAACTTACAGAAGACGTATTGTGAAAAACATCAGTTACATCAATCATTGACTGTAATAAATCAATTCTTTGAATTCCATGTAAACAACGTTGTTTAATTATACTTTCAACATGGTACAAAAGCCATGTATGTGGATCAGTATTAATAAAACGGTTCATAAACGGTATATGATCACATAACCATAAACGAAATATATTTGTATATTTAAAACATGCAATCCATAAAAAATTTAATTCCGGTAAAAGCATTGAACATATTGTTAAAGTAGTTTGAAATATATTCAATTCAAATACTTGTAAACATCGTTGAAAAAATGTTTCACTTAACTTTTCATGTGTATTTGGATTAATACCAAATGCACCATTTAAAATAATATTCATTGATGTACGTTTAAGTAAATATGATATATCAAATTCAACATTTGGTTTTTGTTGATCTAATTTTTCAATTAATTCAGTGATACATTGGTCAATTATTGTTCGCACTTCTTTTAATTTATGTGGACTAAATGTTGGCTGAATTATTGAACGTTGTCTTCTCCATTCATCATCTAAGCTAATGTTTCATTAAGAAAAAGCGTTGCTATGAATGGATTAGTATTCACATGTAGAGACCTTTCTTTGTTAATATAGCAATCTGCTATAGAAAACTGTAGATTTGACTTAATTATCAAATAATATAGACAATGTATATATCCGAAGAATAATCAATCATTTAAAACGATTTCTGTACTAGTTAAAAAGGTAGGATATCGGCAAAATCAGGCAGAATAGGACATTTGCACCTTTTATTTGAGACTGATTCTCTATAAGAGTGAATTTTTTGAATAAATTCTTTTGGCATAGGCTTATGTGAAAATGTTTGGTCTTTCACGTGGTTATTAATTAAAATTAATTAATTAATTAATTAATTAATTAAAAAGTAATTAGCGAATATCTCGCTAACCATATGAGAAAAAAATCTGAAAACTTCAGGATAGGGTCTAGGGCACAAGCTGTACCTATGGTAAAATTTTCAGCAAGATTGGACTCCGAAAAGTTTCTTCCGAAAAATCGGTTTTTCAGAGACCCTGAAAAGTGAAGAAGCGAAAACTTTTCTCTTATCATCATCTAGGGATTCTGAGTAATGATTTGTAACGTTTGAAGTCGATTTTGAACTTTTCAGTTGGTTATAAGAGTATCATCTCGATTGTGTAGTCGTACTGTGTCACGTCGCTAACGACAAATAAATCGGTTTTTTTGAAAAATCTAGACATACTCAGAAAAATGTTGGATATAAACTTTATAGCCTTAGAAGTCGTCTACGAAATGCCCTATTTAGTTTTCTAAAATTGTGCATGAATTGGGAGTTATTAAAAACTAAAATACACGAAGTGGAAATCGATGTCCTTTTTTGTGTCACGTCGCTAACGGTTGTTTTTTACCAGTAACTCCTGTAGACAAAGCTCCATAGCGTTAATTTTTTTAGGGTATCTAGAGTAACTTAATGTCCATACAACATATAAAAAATCAGATCTAAGAGAGCTCATTATCTCGAGATACACATATTTTAATTTTCCGAAGTCACGTCGCTAACAAATGATTTTGCCCATATATGAAGAGCAATCTCAATACACTTATTATAGTAAATGTTTTTTTTTAAGCAAGATCAAGTTGGGCCCTTTCTCAACATTTTATGACTTGAACAAACGTTTTGATTACCTGTCGAAGCCAGTAAATGTCGAAGATCATGTTGTTGTAGTGGTAACGGCCGTCGTGAATGAAAGTGACTGAATTTACTTATAAATATTTCTTGAAGTAAATCTGGGTCAGAAACACATATAATAGGTGTATGACCAATAAAATAACCATAGATTTTTCCATACTCTTTTGTCCAATCTGCTAAACAAGCAGCTGAATGTCGACTATGAGTGAATAACTCAATGAAATTACCAAAGAACCAGCGTGGAGTTGGTCCCGGTAGACCCATTTCTTTAAATGTGCGATAAATTTTGTTCATCTTATGTAAATAGATTAGAAGAAGTAGAAATAGAATGACTATTAGTGTTGGTCGAATGAACAAAGTTATCATAGATAAATATAACACATCACTGTTACATGAAAACATTATTTAGTATTATTGCTTTATATAATGTGATGATAATTATACAAGAAGATCTTGCAAATAAATTTAGGTCTAATTTTTTGTGCTTTTATAATTCTCTAGAAATGAATACATGCAACGAAGCAACCAATGAAAAGTTGAGACTTGTAGTCAGTCGAATATTCTTTCTTCACACGCCTTTTTTTTCTCTCTATTCTCTTTTCGTTTCTTCTATTCGTGTCTCTCTCCTGCTACCATTGTTAATATTTCAGTAATTATATTCTAAAACCGATGGCAACAAATCGCAAAAAACATAGGTCGTATTATCTAAAATTCTTATTTTTTCTTTGCTTTTTCCCTAAATTTGTTAGATTTTTCTTACTTTTTTTTCTGCATATTCTTAATTCACAACTTGGATTTAGACAAACTATTCATTTTTAAATTGTATAAAAGATTAATAATCTACATCAGTATTTAAAACACATTGTTCGATCAATTTTACTAAACGGAATCCACATGACATCAAAAAAACATAGAATAAATTTCATAGAATAGCAAAGTATGTAATTCTTTTAACTCAGCTTCTTATTTATATTTATAGAAAATCTGGAAACAATTATATGAAATAACTTCTAATATGTTTGGACACGTTGCACATATGGTTTTAACTACTCAGGAAATGATTGTGTCATACAATCTAAGATTTTAGGTTTGAATATCATACAGTTTTAATACAACAGCAAGACTACATTGAAACTTATATCGGCAATAAGAAACACAGGATACTTTCTCCCTCTCTTTGACTACATTTATAAAAGAATGATTATGATAAGCATATACATATACCATTATTGAGAATAGCGTGATATAATATGAATTATATAATTTAAAAAGTGCATATGAGCCAATAGAAACTATTTAGATTTAGTAGATATTTTTATCTCTTTATATTAAGAAAAAGAAACAAAGAAATCATTAATCGATCATAAGCTTGTTACTCATTTTATTGATAACAGAATCATTTTATACTGCATATTCTCAGTTTGACGCAGTTGGCTAATCAGATGCTCGGTTTTTTCCTTTTCATGCTGTAGACAAAAGTAAATAAAATTGAAGCATCAATATGTATTTTCGCAGTTCATTTTATTTTAACGAAATGAAACAGAACATTTCAAAAAGCTAGCTAATCTTTATCAAAAGTTGATTTGAATAATAAAAAAAAACAAACAACTCTGAGTTCGAATTTCAAGTGCCTAAAAGAAGTGGAAAAGGCAAATAAAAGAAAAAAAGTAACGTCAACAATAATGAAAGAAATAACAAAATAAACTAGTACTGGTGTGATCAATTTATTTTAAAAGATAAAATTATTAAAACTTGGTTCATTGATACATGTAAAGCGGTTATTTGATACACATCACTAAAGTTAAATTATATCGATCGACAAATCTTTATCACTTGTGTTTATAATCTTTTTTTTTCAATTAGACTATTTATAGATTTTTTTTTATCAAGCTTCATTAAATGTTGACGTTGAAACATAAAAATTCAAGTTGATAACAATCTATAGTTAGAACAGGCTATTTTTATTTTTATTTTATTGATTTTTGAATATTTGTGACATACTTTTTAGTTTGATTCATTATGAAAAAATTTTACAGAAGTTTTTACAAGCAAAAGAGAACGTCTCCATAATATATGCAATTCACATTTAGTTAAATGAAATCTTTTTCTTTTGTCATATCCATATTGATAGATAAGCAAAAAAAGAACATTGAAAGCATCTTTGCTAGGTTTATTACTTGTCAAAACCTGAAAGCACTTAATTGAAATATTAAATGATTGAATACTATATAGGCATCTATCTATATTATACATCTATAAATAGTCTTCATGAATTTTCAAAAGTTATTTAATTATGAATATTTGAACGATACATGATGCACATATTGGTAGGTACATAGTTGAAATTTAATATTATTCGTGAACTTTGGTCGTTGACAAAAGATAATGATCTGTTTGCTTTAAATAAAAAGGAGCAGAGAACAAAGGTACCTTGATGCACGACTTATCACATTCTATATTTCAAATGTTTATATTTCCAGTATTTGGTTCTCATCGAAAATGTGCAAGATTGAATTAGGATTGAATATGTACTTATTCAATAGACTTCTTTTTTTTCCTTTTACATTTCTTTGCGTTTTTGAAAGGATATCTGAAGAAAAACGAGAAAAAAGTAAACAGCACTTAAATACACCAGCTGCGAGAAGTGCATGCACGACCTTGGTTCGTTCGTTTGTTATCGAAATTTTGAAAAAAAAGTAAGATAATGGTATGTAACCTTCACTAGCACGAATAGAACACGAAAGAATTTCATTGGTTGAAACATTTTTTTTTAATATACGAAAGATAAAATAGAAAATTAATGTTGATAATTCTTCTAAGTATAATAAAATTCAAGATAAAATTTATATCAATGTTCGCATATACTCTCATCGACATAAATACTTTTTATACTGGTTAAAGAGTACCTATCATTCACATGAAAAATTACTGATATTTGGGAGCATAGAAAATATGCGTACAAAGTAAAACTAGAAAGAGAATATGAAAGAGAAAAAAAACATGCGAAATAACAGGAGAACCTAAATTGGCACACATAGCTGAAAATATCTAACTGGAGTAGATCATATTTAAAGTTGATATGTTGTTTGTGCTTTAGTGATCATGATCTTTTCATAAAAATATTCAGAATTTCATGTTGGAAAGGAGCTTAAATATTGAAGAATAAAGTTATTATCCAAGTCAACTAATACTAGCTTGAAATTAATTGTAAGATAGTTTAATCTAAATATCGCTTCACTAACACAAACTTTGTATTTGTACTTTATAATTTTCTTCTGTGAACTTATTTGACAAAATCAAAGATAGATGAGGCAATATTGATCTTTTTGATAATCGTAGGAAAAAACATACAAAAGAGCTATAACTTTATAAGGTTGAAGTTTTAACTGATGGCATAAAAATATCAGAAGAATATAATCTTAACTATGATATGAATACAGAATTAAATTCTGATATAATATTTAAAAACGATTAAGACATCTTGTATCAATAGAATACAATAGACAATAATACTTGATAGAACTCAGAACAGTATGGAAAATCTCTTCATAAATTTATATTCGTGAAATGTAAAATACATGTGCTCGAAAGAAAAAAAAACAACCGAATAATAATTTAAAATATGCACAGATAACAATATTAATTTATGATAATATCAAGCCTGATCAAGATCTTATTAACTAGGCAAAATTCTTTTTCCAATTCGTATTTCAATATATGTAGCTCTTTATCATCTATACTTACATTGCATGACAAATCCGCCATAAAATGATATGCCAAATTTGTCATATAAGCTTCACTGATTACTACGATTAATCCTATTTTCTATGATATTTATTCTAACATATTGTTTTGGAGCAAAGCAATAATAGGTTACAAAAAACAAAAAGTTCGATGTTATATCTTTTAACAAGACTCACGAATAAGTTAACCAAAAGCCAACGATATGGTTCATCAATAAGTATTTCATATACATGTAAAAGCTTTTTACATAAAAATGTTTGTTCGATTTTCATCCACCGATGAGTCCCTGGGGAGAATTAAAAGTACTCAAATGGAATCAGAAATTTTTGTTCTTTTCAAAAAATATGAAAGCTTTAGTCTTTCTGACATAAGGTTGTTTAATGAGAAGCAAATAAATGCATACAACAAGAATAATGATTATATTAGAGACCGTCACATGGCACTTTTTTTCGCCTTATCGTGCTTGGTACTCTGTTTTGCTCCACACTTCGATACTCTCAAAGGAGACCAGGGCGCCTTGCAAGACGTATAAATTGAGTTCGACTATGGAATGAGCTGATAACCAAATGAAAAATTCTCATCGTTTTTATATTCAATGCTTGTATTATGTTTACATCATTTCAAAATAATATTAATCATTTACAGGCATGCATTTAATCCAAACTTTCGGATTCAGTTTGATATGAAGAAAAACAGTTTGACACCAATAGAAATTTTCTTATTTTATTCTTTTGCTTCTCAACATTTCTGTTATAAAGCATTCAGATACAAGTAAAAGTCTTGTGTCATATACTACCAAGTGATCTTCTCTTCTGTATGTTATACTTATTTGAATCAATTAAAAACATAGATACAATCTGTTCTGACTTTTTTCCTTGAATATATTGTTTACAGACATAATAGTTAGTTGCGTATCACAAGAAACTTTAGAAGTAACAAACTACTTTTTCTTGCTGAATTAAAACCCGAACGTGAACCTTTTGATAGAGCATCGAATGGGAGTTCGGGTTCGATGCTTTTCTAATTATATGCAAGAAAATGACAATAAGTCCATTTAAAATTGATTCAATTGGTAGTATTTCTATGCAAATATAATCTGATTGTCGATTTATGGTTTTTTTTCAAATCTATTTAATTAATTAGAAAGATTTTTGAAAAATCTTAACAATAAAACGAATCTACATTAACAGCTAAAAAGTTAGATTATAATTGAACAATAATAGTGTCATTTAAATTTATTCATGACAAAAAATATATTTATTTTTAGTTCAATATCTTAACATTTTTTGCAGGAATGCATGACATTAGTAGAATATTCATACGAAAATAAGATATTCCTCCATGAAACTAAGTATTTTTCGGAATCGAGTATGATCATTCATTTTAGCCAAAAGCTTTCATCATCATTTAACAGAAAGTGGAAATTCATTTTTTATTATTTGTTAGACGTGCTTGTGATATGATAAAAGAAATCGTATCTTTTCGAAATCGAAAAAGTTCGTATTGAACGATAATGACTCAAAATGAGTATAACGTCCGTAAGTTCCAACGAAATCGATCGAAGACATGGAATTATCAATAGTTGGTGAAATTGCATATATGACCAAGAGGGTAAAAGCTCAATTCTAGTACTTCAGTGACACTCCACTTTTATTTTATCTGTACTTCATCGTACTTCGAAGTACTGAAATCATAATTTTTCCCTCTTGTAGATGGCGCAGGTTTTGGGAAGTTCATATTTACATTTAGAAAATGCTATCAAATAAACTTTTATAAAAAAAAACATAAACGTTAGCAGTTTCGAGTGACGGTATTCAAAGGCGAGTATTCATTACTTTTGAGTATTCATCAGTGTTACTCGTACTGGAATCTGAGTATGACAATCAAATATTCACCTAGTAATAATGAACACTCTGACTGAATCATCCTATCTGATGAATGGAGTAACGAATAAATGTATAATCTTGCTTATGCAAAAATGAAAATAACTAATTATTTTTCGTATAGTAATTTATAAAAAAAATTAAATTATTCGTCCATAGTATTATGTATCCATGTATTCATAATTTCAAATTACAATCGTTTCAGAACAAAAGTTATTAACTATCTTTTTGTTTTATTTGTATTCACGGGCATTCTAAAACTTCTGTATTTTAATGAGAAAGGATATTTTATCTAAATTTAGAAAATTATATTTAACGAACTATTATTTACACATTTGAACAAATGTTTAGTCTCACTTGACAACGTGAACAATTGAAAATAAAAAGTCATTTTTTTTTCTTCTCTTAAAGTCCTCATTCATTGAAGTACATAATATAAATGATTCATCAGAAAAGAATAGAGAAAGAGATAAATAAAATCTTAGAACAAGCTCTCTCTAGTTTCTATTTAATTGCATGACTTTTTGCTATTATATTACTTCAATGTATTTTTGTATGAACTAGTAATCTATAACTGATTTGCTAAATATTTTGCGAAGAAACCAGTTGAATACGCATGTTTTCGTCTCTCAGTAAATCTTTGAGGAAAAACTCATATGAGTATACAAAAAGTGTACACAGACTACAGCCCATTGAGTTCAAGTCGGAAAACTTTTTGCTGACTAGATCCGAAAACTTCGGATTCGCTTGATTCTAGCCATCTAAGAA
The DNA here is from genome assembly GCA_905250125.1 of Rotaria sordida. Taxonomy (NCBI): domain Eukaryota; kingdom Metazoa; phylum Rotifera; class Eurotatoria; order Philodinida; family Philodinidae; genus Rotaria; species Rotaria sordida. Next base: position 101,376 of record CAJNOL010000018.1, read on the forward strand.
ATGTCTAGGTTGCGCTTGCCACCGAATACAATAAAACACAAAAAAATATCTCGTACCTTTTGGACGACTATACAATTCCGATTAGAAAATTTCATTGAGAGTATCCAAGTGCGATTCGATTGAGTCCGAAAAAGTTTGATCAACCATGCCCGGATTCAAAAATTTTAGACGTGCCGGACCGTAACATATAAATTATATCAAATTTTTCGAACTTCTATATTTAGAATGTAATAGTATTATTCGTGTCTATATTTGCATATGTAAAAAGAAGAGGAAGATTTATTTTATAACGTAAAAGACTTTCGAAACATAGATTATTTGTTATACTGTCTTTGTTTTTGTTTTTACTTTTCAATTATTTTGACGAAGCGCATTCTTACATAACTTTAATGTAAAATCATTTTATTGTGTAGGATAGAGAGAGAGAGAGAGAAATATTTTATCCAAATATAGTCTTTTCTTAATATTTCTTTAAAGTTGGATAAGACCACGATTAACCATTGCTCTCATACTCCAAGCATTTCTTGAACCATCATCATTATAAAATTTCCATGTCCAATATGTCCATCCACCAGTTGCTCCTTTAAATGCATCAATTTGTGCTCGAGCATATAATCGTAAATCATCATCATTAAAACTAGCTGACGATGCAATGGACCATTCACCAATAAATAGCCAATTCCCTTTCCAATTTAACATATCAGTTTTCAATTCATTTTGAGCATAACTTATTAAACGATCTTTACTCCAACCCTAAATATATTCATTACAATTATACATAAGAGAATGAGAAAACAAACCATTGTTTATCTTACTTCGTATCCCCAGATTTGATAACGATGCCATTCATGTCGAACACCATGAAATTGTGGTGATGGCATAAAACGAGCCCAATCACTATCATATGGTCCTTGTTGATATAGTAATGGTGCTACAGTTAATAAACAATCTGAAAATTGACGAATACGACCATAAGCATCATAATAAAACTGTTTCAAAACTCCTTCATTTGTTGTTCCTATAGGAGAGTAAGAGAGAGTGAGATTTCCTGTATAAACAAATAGATGTAATTATCGCTATTTACTTGTCGGTTCATTGATTAAACCAATACCTAAAAATGCCTCATCATTATTATATCGTCGTGCTAACCATTCAACAGCATCTAATGTATTTCGAACATTTTCTGGATATGCTGACCAATGTGAATTGCCTGGATCAGAAGGTGAACTATGATCATTACCATTTTGACTGCCTTTAGCTGCATGAAGTGAGATTAATACAAGTAAATTATGTCTTGGTGCCCATTCACGAATAGCTCGATCTAAATAATTGATACCACCAGGTGCATAAACTTTCCATCCATCTGGATCACCACCAGGTTGATTATCGAACCCAGTAATCCAATAACCAACAGGAATACGAACTGTATTCATTTTAGCTGCAGCAATTTCACGAAAATCTTGTTCAGTTATAAATGTATCACGATGTTGTTTAAACTGATTATCACCTTTATTATGACCTAGTGACACATATATGTTATATAGAATAAATGTAAAACAAAGAAGTTTAATTAATTAGTCTACCAAGATATTGCATAGTTTTGAATTCACCATGATTGGCAATATCTGTTGGAACACCATTCCAAGCAGGTGAAGCTGATGTCATCCAATATTCACCAACAAGCCATCCACCAAGATTAACACCACGCATTGGTACACGTCCAGCTTTGATATCATTTTTTAAATTTGCAAGTGCACTTTAAAATGAATAAAATAAAACAAAATAAGAATACTATTCGATTAAATTCTTATTTTTTCAGAATATTTACCTTTGTGCTGTAATCAACCAAATTTTCATGGCCAAGAAAATTAACCATGAAGATATACTGACGATCTTCACCATTGTAATGATTGGTTTTTTTTCAAATGATTCTATCTATCGATATTATTCGAATTTTTATATTATTATATATAAGCTTGCTATCGTGAGAATAGGTTGCCTAATGCCTTTTCGTTTAAAATATCATGTTACAAAAAGATAATAAAAAATAAGGATTAGATCTTTCATAGGCAAGCTTAACTATGCATTCTGTTATTTTTCGACTCTCACAGTAACTTTTGATTAAAGTACAAAAATTATAATTAAAATGACTTAAAGTCGTTTCCAGATTGAATCAAACAGTGCATTTATCTCAATGATATCGATGACATATAGGAGTGCCGCATTAGTATTACTTAGTAAGCCTAATGCTAAAGAGCAAGTCTCTGAGAAAATCAGTCACTATAGGACACCGACAATGGCAAGACATCTCAGAATTCACTGATTCTTTTTTATATGTTGTAGAGAGTAGTGAGTTTAGTATTCTTTGAAATTTTCAGCTCGATCTAATCACTTTTTCCTGTACAAATAATTAAAATACTAACGGAATTTTTCATAATTTTTAATAGTGATTTTTTGAGTAAAATTAGCTTTTGCATTTCAATTTGTGAGATTTTCGACTTTTTTTTTCTAACTATGACCTATTAAGATATTGTCCTTCTGCACATAAAATCTCAAAAGTCTTCATTAATCCTCTGAGAACGTCTGAAATACAATTTAAATAGTTGTTTTTGCCAAAATATCGGTCAATCACATTTTGTGCGTCAAACAATGAATTGCTCTGAAATTTCTACCGGTGATAGAGTACATTAAATTCTACCACCTAAGATATTTCACAGTTTTCTCCCATTAGAAAAATGAAGCACTTTTGATTAAAGTCATCTATTTCC